>JAOTOL010000908.1:100000-162825 GCA_034440575.1 Imbricaverruca yamaguchii | reverse complement strand
TTGGAAAGGAAAAATGTATTTTTAAAAACTTGAAAACTCAAAATTTTGAAATAAAAAGTAACTTTTTTTCTTTTTTGGGGGGAGTGGGGGCAAAACAAATTATAGCCCTGGTAGATTTCGCTGTCCATTTCTGATTTTAAATATTTTTTTATTATATCCCACAAAATGGACTCTCCATAGTCAAAAACATAATGTAAGCCATGAAAAGTCGCGAAAATCTAGCCCCCTAGTGACGTCACTTTTGGGGGAACTTGTTTTGGAGGATGGACTCAGACCCTACTCGTCGAGCGCTTTCCGATGACACTTCTTTCGTTTTCATTGGCCAATGCTTAGTTTGGATTTTTAGAGGGGGTCTTCTACCGCCCGTCTTCCCCCAGAACGGTGGGTGCGGATTTGACCACCGAAAGACGGCGCGGGTTAACTAAAAGCAGAAATTTATGCTGAAAATAAGAACCCAGACAACACTGGTTAGGAGCAATATCCAGCTTTGCTTCTCCAGCAATTAGGCAACAAGAGAGAGCTGGGGTAACCAAACGAGTTCACTTTCCCAAACACCTACATTTATTGGAGTCTTCTGCATCATGTTGAGTAAGTACAAAATGGTGCATTTGCAAACAATGGACATTTCTCTCCCTAAATATGAAGGTCTGATTGAACAGATCCACTTATTCTTTCGTGTACAGAGCTAGCAAAGGAGGCGAAGAGGAAGTGTTCTGAACACTTAGGCTGCATGAAATGAGCCACAGCTCTACTGCTGCTTCTGTATGGGTGAAACACAGAAATGAAGAAGCTATCCATATTCAAACAGTTCCTTCCAATGAAAACTCGCTAAAGCACTTGCAATGAGCAACTTCAAAGCATAGAATGGCTCCGTTGTGGTTTGATGTATAGTCGACTAAAAATGTTGTTGTGCAGAATTAACTCACTGTAGCTGTTGTGGTACAAGGCGTTAGTAGCCACTATAGAATGCTAGTGCAATTGCAAACAAAAAAAATGTTGATAGTCATTTCCTTATGGTTTCTTTAAGCCTTAGGCTCTTGGAAGCCCTAAAATGGCATCTGTGAAATTCACTATCTCCATGCACAAAAACAATGGTATATTTATGCAATCAGACCTTTATATTTTCATATAGACATGCATATCATATATGAATACCACCATCTTTTTATTATTTATATTGCTATTATAATTACACCCAGTCTTCCCCTACTTTGGTGCCATTTTCAGGTTTCTGAGAACAATCAGCTTTGGAGAAACTGCAAGGAAGTGACCTCGGATATTTTTTTTGCAATTATATCAGTATGTTTTTGTTGCTGCAAATAGTTAGTACCACAACAGCTACAGTAAAGTAATCCTGCAACGCCACTTTCATGTTCAGAATCAGGCACAGCTCTACAGAACAATTATATGTTTGAAGTTGCTCTATCAGTGGTTAGAGGATTTTCATAGAAAAGAACCCGAAGAACCATGTAAATATAGATAACGTTCATTTATAAATTCAGTAAAAGTGCTTGATCAGTTGTTTGGCTGGGCGCTAAATGACCAACATGGTTGATGCGCCCTAAAACCACAATCACACACACACAGTTAGGCTGGCATGCAAAGTTTGGTACCCTATTGGGTTTGGTATCCTCCAATAGAGTTTGGTACCCTATTTGGTACCGGAAACTCTATTAATATCTATTGGTATCTATTGGTACCCTGAAGGGTACCAAAAGAGTCATTGTAACAGGAATTTTGCCTCGGGCTAGAGCCTCCCCTGAGTGGAGCTCTAGGGCACTGGCAGCTAACGCCAGGTAGGAAGGCTCTCTGCCATGAGCTAGGTTTTACATTTGTAGACAAGTGGAGCAGGTTTTATGCATCGTGGGACCTCTATCAGAGGAGATGGCCTGCACTTATCTGAGAAGGGGGTCCATGTGTTAGGCAAAGTTTCGAGCATGACCTTCAGGGAAACTAGAAATGGGGTGGGAGGGATGAAATTGCATTGCCAACTCAGGAATATTCCAATAGTGTCAGCCAAGGCAATAGAACCTCAAAGTCTGCAAATAGGGACAGCAGCAATTCAAGGGGACCGAGTGATAGTTCATCTAGTGATAAAAGAACTCCCTCAGTATGAAAAAAGCCAAAGGTGGTTATGGAGCATTTGTTAAGTGTATGATGTTTAATGCTCAGAGTATCCGTTTCCAAATTTGATGAGTTCAAGTGTTATGTTGCTGAGGAGGAACCAGATTTTTCTTGCATTACGGAGGCATGTGTCAGTAAAGGGTATTTTGGAGATAACTTACAGGACTATGAGATCCAGGGATACAATATGTTTTCGTGCAATAGGGGTCCAGCAATGAAAGGGGGTGGTGTAATGCTCTATATGGAATAGCTTGTTCAGTTCTCAAAAAGTAGCAGGTAGGGATAAAAATGTGTCTGGAGTCCATTTGGCTTGATGTCACTGGGAAAGGCAACAGCAATACTCTTAGGATAGGAACTTTCTACCGATCAGAACCCTGCCACATTCTCAGCAACTGGAGCTTGACAACGTGATTTGTGAGGAAGTCAGTAGAAACGATTAAAGGAAGTCCCTTACTCTTGGTGACTTTAACTAAAGGGATATGAAAATGCTGGTATTGGCTCCCATCATGCAAAATGTTTAGGAAATACCTTGAAGAGGACCTGTTCTTACACCAGTTTGTATCGGAACCTACCAGGCATGGTTCATTCTTGGACCTTGTATTCTCGGATTTAAGTGACTTGGTTCAAGACTTGACTGTAGGCGAAACTCTGATAAAACGTGACCATAACATAAAGTTAGATTCGAGGCACATGTAGGGGGAAATTACCAAGGATAATTTGGTAAAGGTTCCAAATTTCAACAGAGCAGACTGACTGCACGAGAGCGGTTTTAAGTGCCATCAGATGGGAAGGATAATTCTCCAATTTAAATGCCTGTGAAATGTGGGAAAAGTTCAAACCTTACTTGAAGGAAATTCAGATTAGACATGTCCCCCAAAAGCAAAGACGCAAAAGAAGGGTAGGAAAGCAAGCATGGCTTACACCAGACTTGATTAAAGCAATTAAGGCTAAGAAAACTGCATTTAGAGTCTTTAAACAAGCCTCAAATGTTGTTAATCTAAAGGCGTATCGAAAAGCTAGACACTGTGAAGCAAATAAAAACAGAGCAGTAAAGCTAGCAAAAGAGCTGGATTTAGCTAGAAACTGTAATGGGACAGTAAAAATTTCTTTAGTTTCTACAAGCTGAGTAAAGTTTCTAGCACAATTGGTCCACTGAAGTAAACGGGACCACATTGGGTGAGGATAGTGAGGTGGTTGAGGAGCTGAGCAAGCAGTTTAAATCAGTGTTTACATTGGAAGATATGACCAATCTGCCGACCGTACACCATAGTTCAGTGACATGTGATCTGACAAATGATTTTGATTTAATTGATAGTGATGTTGTTTACAATCATATCAGGAAAATAAAGCCAAAGAAGGACCTTATGATATTTATGCTAGGGTGTTGCAGGAAACTGAACAGGAACTGGCATTTCCACTTAGTATAATATTTTGTAGATCAGTTTCACAAAATGAAATTCCAACCAGTTGGAAAAGGGCAAATGTAGTTCCTATTTTCAAGAAAGGGAGGAAGAGGGAAAGTCGAAAACTATAGGCCAGTAAGTCTCACATCCCTAGTCTGGAAGGTACTCAAATCAATTATCAAGAATAGAATAGTTAGTTATCTGGAAGGTAGCAGATTGATTCAAGATACTCAACATGGGAACGAATACAAAAGGACGATCGTGTCTCACAAATCTCTTGGACTTTTTGAACTTCGCCACAGAACAATTTGATCAGGGAAATTAGGATGATGTACCATATCTTGACTTTAGTAAGGCCTTTGACACGGTAACCCATAAATGGTTCATGAATATACGCTTCAGTCCCATGGTATTGCAGGTAGCATCTTAAAATGGATAGAGTTGTGTCTTTCAGATAGACAGCAGAGTGATGCTAAATGGTACAAAGTCATCAGGCAAAATGTTCTTAGTGGAGTCCCCAGTGGTGAGTACTGGGATGAGCATATCTCGCTGAGTCAAGATGAGCATATCTCGCTGCAAAAAGACTTAGACGAACTTGTGAAGTGGTCCGAAGAATGGCAAATGAAATTTAATTTTGATAAGTGCAAAATCATGCATGTAGGTAAGCAGCATATGAAGGCTCCATACTTGAGGGGTGGCCAAGTACTATCAGTGACTCAACAGGAGAAGGATTTAGGTGTTATTCTAAACACAAAACTGGGGACATCAGAACAGACGAAGGAAGCCAGGAAGAGGGCACTGAGAATGTTCGGGGCAATAAATAGGAAAGTATCATACAGAAGTGAGGAAGTGATCAGGAAGCTTTACTGTGCTAATGTCAGGCCACATTTGGAATACTGCATCCAAGCTTGGTCTTCTATCTATGAAAAAGATTGTTGGCTTTTAGAGAGAGTACAAAAGAGGGCTACAAAAATGGTTAATGGCATAAGCAACCTGGCATATGAGGAAAGATTGAAGAAATTGAGTATGTTTTCACTTAGATATAGACAGTGTAGGATTTCCATATTTTTTTCTTGGTAGTGGAGTACAAAATGTTTAGCTGGAGTACGAATTTTTTAGCTGGATTCCAAAAAATAGCTATGCACTTGCTGACAATTAACCTTGTTTTAGTGGGACTGAAAACCAATGTTAGCATTTTTGTATGCATAAAAATCTTGGCAAACTAAGCCATGTATGAAACTTTGTTGCACTAAAAAATGAGTTGTCCATAACCAGGTAGTATTGCTTTAATGGGATTAAAATTAAATGTTAGCATTTCATGCTGTATGTACCATACAAACATCTGCAAAGTGTATAGATGTTGCCTGAGTGTAGGTGGGTGATGTATTCCCAAAGTTCACATCAAATATTTATGATAAATAGGCATGATGTGATGTGAATACACCAATAACATTTCTCCTGGCCAAGCTCAGGATGAATCGCACTCACTCATCTTGGGCGGACCACAACACACCGGGATCATCTTCCAACAAACACTTTTCCGAAGGACTAGTCCCACAATTAATGAGCTGAGTTCACCTGCGATTAATTTGAATTATTGCTAACTTCTGTTGTTGTCCAAAATTTCAAGCACTCCATAATGTATTTCATGGCCCGGTCAACCTTTGAGCCATTCTGAGTTTCTGTGTACGATTCGACCCGACGCATAATACACAGCTCTGCCTCAGACCCCAAAATTGGCTGTGGTTAAATTATTAGTGAAGGATGAGGTTATAAGCCAACTTCATGAGCAATGGTAGAGAAAATGGTAACAAAAGTATACTTAATCAATGTCAACGAAGTTCACAAACGCACACCTGACACCACGAACCGGTGCTTAACACACACCTGGCACAGCAAATACCATGTGACTATTGGATATGGATGAACTATTGTTTTGGAATATATGATGGTTGAATAAAAATTATACTAAAGCAATCTGTCTAAAATAGTTTTATTCTTAGCACCAAGAACCAGTTATTTTGCATGAAAAAGCTGGAAAAAAAATTATTGAAAACGATTCTTATGAATATTAAAAGTTCCTTTATGCACTTGTTTAGTTCATGTCTGGAATGTTTAGTTGAAGCAAGGATCGAGATAGGAGTATCTAGAGCTGCTAGACAGGAGTACAAATTGTCCCTGTAAAACCGCTCACAGACGGTTTTATTTTTCCTCTTAGATAGAGCTGGTCGGATTTGCTACCACAACCCTAGAAGTACAACTGATGATGGAGTGGGGGAACAGGGAATGGGTCGGAGTAAATGTCGGAACATGTATTACGGACCATTCACTGACACCGATGAACCCAAAATGTTGTTATATTTCAAGGCGCATGTTTATTTTCGCACACATTTACAAAAAATATGCGACAGTCATGCAAAAGTGCACAAATGACATTGGTTTCTTGGTGTAATCGCCTCGGAGAACTTGCTTGCTCCGGGGCAGATTTTAGGAAATTTGAAGTGATTTTCTTGCATTGAACAGGCTCATTGTGTCTAAAAAGTTGTCCCTTTAACAAAACGACCTTCGATCACGCATTCAAAGCACTTACTGGCGAAACAAGGCTTCAAATATATACTCCGGCGACACCAAGTACCCCCAGATGTGCCAACTAGGGATTTCTGTTGCTTCTTGGCGAGTACTCCAGCGCAAGACTATAGAACACCGAGGCACCAGTGCAAGTTTCCAAAGAGTAATATGAAATAGATATTCATTAATATAAATATGTCATATATCAGATTAAATATTGATGAATATTGAACCAATATTGAATCAATATTGAATAAATATTGAATTAATTATTCACTTTATTCACACAAATATAGCGTCTTTTCACATTTGAAGTGCCGCAAGTTGTGCGTAGCTAGTTTTAGCAAGGCCGTTTACGGATTTTAGCGCAACACCGACGAGCATGCTCTGTACGTTTTGTACTGCCTTTCAAGGATGTGTGGTGACGTTGACTGGTTGGCGCGCTGGTGTCACAGAAACTGCTAGTTGTTGTCAGGTATGGACTTTGAGTGGTAGCACTCAACCAAACAATGTTGTTCTTCGTTTTCCCCACTGGAGTACAAAATATTTCATTTAGTCTAGTCACAATCCTGGAGTACAAAATGTATTGGTATGCATGGCACCAACAAACTCCAGTTTTTCCAACACTGGATATAGAAGGCTGAGAGGAGATCTCATCGAGGTCTTTAAATTTGTCGATGGTCTGGAGAGGGGATACCGTGGGGAAATGTTTGAATTGAACAGAAATGATGCAATTAGAGGTCATGAATTCAAAATTAAAGTTAACCACAGCAGAACAAGGTTAAGGCAAACTTTCTTCACCAACAGGGTAGTGGAACACTGGAACCAGCTGCCAGAAAACATTGTCAGTAGCAGCACATTGAACATCTTTAAAAACAGCATAGACAATCATTATAAGAATAGACGGATTGCTTTTCAGTATTACAGGGAGGGCTGATTGACAGATTTGGTGGGCAACTGGTTCAGTGTACAGAGTGCAACCAAGAAGGGCACTTGTGGCTCATAGTTGCACTAATCTTTTATGCCTTTATGTCTTATGTCTTATAAGCCGTGTTAAATGAAGAACAAGGCTACTTGGGAGCAGTCAAATATTGGAAGAGAGAGGATAGGCAGTCATTAACAGTTTTGCGCATATATGTATGTCATGGAAAGCATCGAAGCTGGTGTAGATGAAGGTGAAGATGAGTCATCCGATTTTCCCTTCTCTGATATCATTACAAGTTAATGCACTCGTAAGAATGCATTTTTTATCCAGATAGCTGTTGGGAGACTTTTCGACAAATTCGCAGCTTGATCCTCATGTTTATGTAAGAGAGTAGGATAGTGGCCTTTGGCCGATTGGAGTTTGTACGAATGTACCTTCGCGATGCGCCACTTTTCTCGGTTATATGAAAATTGTCGTTCGCTGATCAGGACGTGGCACGGGAACATCCAGTGCACGCCGGCGTCCGGATCCGCCAGTGAAATATGAGTTCGCCCCGATGTGTCCTGTTTGCTTCTTTTACCTTTTGTTTCTGTAAATGCTTGCTTCCGTTTGCTTCTTTTACCTTTTTACTTTTTGTTTCTTTCATCTTGTGGAATATATTTTGGTGAAGAGAAATGCATTTTCTTTCTGCGTTTTCTACACTGGTTGCATTTCGTTGGAGACCGAGCAACGTTATCCTCTTTTAAAGAGTATTGAATTTCCCCGTTCTCGACGTTCGGAGGTAAGCAAGGCATTTTTATAAAATTGCCGATGGAGGCATATGACATTCATCTGATCAAAATTGTGGTTGAATTCGGGATTGAAAGATTTGCCTATGCTACCCGATTGGCGTGGTGATGTGAGTTGGAATACCTTTTCAATTTTTCACCTTTAGCACTCGGGAGTCATCAACATTGCGGCGGTCATAATTCAATTGATATGGGTTTCCTTTCAAATGCATGCAAGTCAACGTCAATGGAGCTTGTTGCACCAGCTTCGCAAGATCTTAGAGGTGGTGCTGCAAGTACCTATGATTGTATCTTTGTACGCTATTGGGAGGGTGCTTGCCTCCTCTCCAATATTCGTTTTGTCCTCCAATAATTTCAACTTTTAACATGGGACTTTCGTGCAAGCTATCATTCTGACAAGACATGCCTTCATGAAACTGCATCAAGCTTCATGAGAACGAATACAGAGGGGCCCTAGGGGGGCGACCGCCCTCTTCCATCCTCCTCCCTTAACCCATTAGTTCCTGAGCATAGATTCTATTTGATTTTGTAAATGAAATATGGAACAAATAGTGTCTATCGGGTCAGGATGACGAATCGAAAAGAAACTTTTCAAAATTATTATCGTAAGTGGGTGAAACCGGTGCGTCCTTTAAAGTACGTGTGGGCACTGTCCCTATGGATGCGTGCAAATTGGTAAATATGGCAATAGACGTTGAAAAATGATATAAAACTGAAGAAATTCTCTTTTGAAGTCAATTTTAAGCAATCTGTACAACTTACATTGAACTTCGTTTATCTATATCCAGGAAGACACCTAATCTAGGGTAATGTAAACATCGACACTTTTTACTGTTCCGATCATTTGTCTTGTACATACCATCGATCTTCAGATATTTTCCGTTGCAAATTGCCCAATTGCATGGAAACATGTAAAAGGTTACTAGAAATGAAACACAAACATTCTTAGTTTAGTGTTTATTTTTATCTTTTTGATACAGTATCACAAAAAGTAGAGGATACTTTATTTACAACAACAAAAATAAAGTGACTGTGGCAACTGGAATGAACTCGAATTAACTGGTGAGTTGGTGGTCAACACCGGTGGTGGGTCTCAAAACAGTCGGGATGGAAACCCACGTTCCACCTGCAGCACATGTACAGGGTTCCTCTTCTTGCAGTGGTTGCAGACGTTCTTCCTGTCCGGGTTCTTCATGACCAGGTGGTTGCCGTTGTCTCTCCTGATGTCGGCCAGTGTGCTGGTGGAGAGGACAGGAGGAGTGTGGATGCGGCATTGGAATCGACTCAACTGACTTGCGACTTGACTCGTGACTTGGTGGTGTACTTACTGGTGGTAGGCCTCAAAGCAGTCGGGATGGAGACCCACATTGCACCTGCGGTACCTGTCAGGGTCCTCTTCTGCAGTGGTTGCAGACGTTCTTCCTGTCCGGCGTCTTCATGACCAGGTGGTTGCCGTTGTCCCTCCTGACGTCGGCCAGGGTGCTGTTGAGAGACATGAAGAGTGTGGATACGGCTGGTCTTGGTCTCCCCATGAATCATCACCGTCATCTCCACACATGACCGGATGAAGTCCAGGAGAGGCATCTTCTCCTGCTTCTTGACGTCCATCACCACACCCACCTTGCGGTACAGTCGCCAGGCCTGGACAAGAGACACGTTCAGGAACCAGTTGTGCAGCGCCCAGTACCACTTTCGATTGCGGTTGGTGATGGCGTAGCACATCACCATGTTGTCCAGCAGGTCCACGCCGCCCATGTGGGTGTTGTAGACCCTGACGGTGTTCGGCTGGTCCACTTCCACCTTCCTCTTCTCCACCGATGAATACCTGTTGCACTTTCCCATAGGGTTGACGTCCGCGAAGTTGGAGGCCACGTACACCGGTGCAGAGTCCTTCCACGCCACCACGACCTGGTCCTCGTCCACGTAAACTTCCTTCTTCTGACCCCTCCTCATCTTCTTGCCCTGCTGCTTGGACAGGAGGGACAGTTTGCAGAGCCTGTTCTGCCGCATCGTCCCCACCACCCCTACCCCCTTCTTCGACATGTTATCCAGCAGGTCCAGGCTGGTGAAGAGGTTGTCACACGCCACCTTCGTGCCAGCCACCAACTTGACATCCTCCACCAGGCCGTAGACGACGTCAGGTCCTTGACTGAGGCCGTAGTTGAACAGTTTTGTCCTGGAACAACCATATGGCTCACACCGGATGGGTTCCCCAGCTGAGGTCGCCAAGACCCACACTTTGAAGCCAAAGTGAGTCGGTTTTCCCCTGAGGAACTGCTTGAGCGGGTGGGGACCGAAATACTTGACCATCGACTCGTCCACGGAGACGTACTAGGTCTTCTCGACGTATTTGTCGGCTGCACTGTTCATGGCATCAAACAGGGGTCTCACCTTTCAGAAGCAGTTGTCCGCCTTTGGGCTGTTGGTGAAGTGGCTGTAGCGCATGACGTCATCGAGGGTGTTCCTTGGCATCGCCTTCCTCACTAGAGGATTTCCAGTGTCCTCCTTCTCCCAGTACACCCTCCTCTGGGCCGGTGTGAGGTAGCCGCTCATCATCATTATGGCGTGGCTGGCTCTGATGAGGTCTCTGTCCACTTTGGTCTGGAAGGCGGCACAGTTCTGCTGGGGCGCGTACCTCTTGGTCTCCTTGACTATCTTGTCCACCAGCTGGTCCGTGATGAAGCGCTTCATGTAGTCTTAGGGGAGTCTTCACCTCGCTGACATCAAGAGGCAGGTTGTCCTCGCTGAAGAGGTCAGCTCTTGGGAAAGCCGGGATGCATTTCTCCACGTTGCCACTGTTGTCCTTGCACTGGAACCTGTCCGCGTTTCTGACGCGGACCGGCTTCTGCTTGGGCTACAAGGGCTCCTCCTCGCTGGATGTGCTGTTCACTTCCAGTGGCCGCTTCCGAGGACGTCCGCGCTCTGCTTCTGTTTTTGTTATGGTGGTAGGTGGTGTTGGACATGTACTGCGGAGACCATGTAATGTCCCTTCCCCAGAATCTTCCGCTTCCTCCGCTGCGTGTCGGCGGGTTCGTGAAATGGACTGTTCCACAGCCCGTCTTTTCGGGTTCTGCCGCGTAGGGGTTTGATGAGGATGGCCCATGAATCGCCAGGGTGTCGACGAGGACAGCATCGTCCTGTGCCACCCTCCTCCTTCTAATAGGATCTTTCTCCTGCAGCCAGGCATCTATTTCGTCGTCGGAGTCGACGGCGTGGTGTGACTCCAGTTCCGCCTGCTGGTTCATCAGCCGGATCCCCACGTGATTGGGGTCTTTTGGTCCACCATCCTCGTCATCGCTGTCCTCGTCGCTGACAGCGTCATCATCAGGCGGCAGAATGACGATGTCGGTGGGTTGAGCGGATGGTACTTCCTCTAACACTGAGAGAATTTGCTCCACCGTCAGTCCAACAGACCTGCAAAAAACCTTTTTTTTAAACTTTTTTACATTTTACGATTACCTTTTTTTATTCACTTTTATGGTTATATGTACATTTTTTGGTATACGATTAAAAAAAAAATTTCGTGTTCCCTTTGGCATAAAGAACATCCGTTTCCCCTATTTTATATGAAATTATGCAAAAAAGTGATTGCAGATGGCGCTCATGATGACCGATCAATGAAATTGTATCGTATCATAACATTATGAAAGAGCTGTAACATGAACAATTTTTGACAAAGGAGCACAAAAACAAACAAAAACGATGAATATCAAAATTATATACAAACACGCAATTCTGTTGTACATTTCATCTTTTACACCTGTCAGTAGGGGCAATGCCCACACGTACTTTAAAGTACTTCCAGAATTCAGCTATCATATTTCTCAAGAAAATGGAAATATTTTTGAAATTTTTTCTTTCACATACAGAGGTACATCTTTCAAGTTCTTTTTAGAAGGAAAACAATGCGGCTTAGTAAGTATGTTTACCTCTTTTTGTAGACCAGATTCTTGCGACCCGCGCCTCCTTCCATGTTCACTGAATGTTTAAATTTAGTGGCCTGCAGCGAAAGTTGAAATTAACTTAGGCTTTCTCAACTGCACTTGTTGGGACGTACTATGAATCATTTGTCTATGCACAAACAACTAATTGTCTACCTCCCTGCAAAATAGAGATATAGGCGTAAAAGGAGGAACCGGTTCCGCGTCCTTTAAAGTACGCGTGGGCACTAATGGGTTAACATGCCATGAACCTGACTTGACTTCGGTGACCTAATATGACTTTGAAACTGTATAGCGCAACAACATACATCAAACAAGTCGCTAGTGTTGCCAAGAACACTTCCCTTCTGCCAATATGCGGCAAGCGTGTCAGGGGCGATTTTCGTCATCTGGCGCTACGGAATGTGTTAACTTTATCGGCATCTAACTCGAAAGTTGTTCCGGCTGATTTCCGTTTTTCTTGCTTTAAACGACGGGCCGGACATTTCGAAGCAGGTACGAATAGTAGCGTATTTTGACGGGTAAAATCTACAGGAGTAGATTTTATTTTATTGTACGAAAAATCGGAAGGGTGGGCGGATTTCGTTACTCCAGTGCGCGTGTTAAAAAAAACGCAGAACGAGAAACAAGTAGTTTACTCAGATTCCAGATCAGTCTTTCAGTCCATCAGCAACACTCACGACTGCTCGCATCCAGTCATTGATGGAATTCAACGAGCCGTGGTCTGCAAGGTAAACATTTTCTTCCTCCGGATTCCGGACCATGTCAACCTTCCAGGAACCAAAGAAACAGATGAACTGGCAAAGCAAAGCATCTGCCACTGTCCCAGCATGGAATATTCGGTGGACGATTGCAAAGCACTTCTGTAACGCCACACATGTAAGCTTCACATGCATGGACACAACACAGCTCTATTCCTACCTGCTCCAAGTACATCTACAACATCAAATCAAGCTTCGAGCTTTATCACATTAAGCTTCCGCACCCTCTCTTCTCTTCAGCCACCAGCCCAGTTTGCACACACCACGGCACGATTATGTTTCATGCTAGACACGCTCCGAAATATCGCAGTCGCATTAAAGGAACACACATCTGGCAATTCCATCCGAAAGGGGTTTGACACTTTCTCCACATAATTCGGGCCACTTGCCTTGCTATGCTGTACAAAAAAATGTGTTCCTTGCAATCCCATTGGTGATAAAACGCCTCCTCTGTTTTGCACATGCACCAATACTAGACTACTAGCATGATGTGATTGCGGTGCATTTCTGCAGACAATGCCTACGGATATTCTGCAGAGTTCTCAATGGTGTACCACATCACGATTGAGAACTTAAGCCCAACGGCTCACAACGAAACAACAACCATTTACGGGATTCGGTTTACGGACAACCATTTGTATGTGATGCCCCTCATTTTGTCATTGTTAATTCTACCCAGGGAGAGGCTCAGCCAAGTGGGGCCCGAAGGCCTCCCCCACTTAGCACCCAAAAATACACTATATCACTATAAATGTTGAGATTTTCACTGTGAAGAATCCTCAGTTTTAGACTCACTTCACGCGCTGGAAGCTTTCTCTATTTTATCACATTAGTTGGGGGGGGTCACCCTTACAAAATCCTGTCTGTGCTAATGCTCAAGTCAACAGTTGAAATACGGTTGCATGGAGCTATATGGTCAAGGTGAAGGTCATCATACGTCATGGTCCTTAAAAAATTGCTTTATTTTACATTAAATAATTGCCCTTATTTCTAAGGCTTGTACAAGTGAAAATTGATTCAAGTAAAGCTTGCCGTATGATTATAATTTGGTAGTGCCAACAGAAAGTATATCTTGGACTTCTATTTGATGTTAGGTTAGTGACCTAAGCTCACCGCCAATTTTGGCCCATGTAACCAATGACCAGTGACTCGACCAATGTGACTATTTGGTAACCTTCGCTGTGTAATTAGCTTCGCTGGTGGAGGCCTGACGGCAATGGCTCCTGCTGTCGACGCTCTGTGGGGTGTTCAGCAAGGGCGCACGCTATCGACACTCTGTGGGGTGTTCAGCAAGGGCGCACGCCGTCGACACTCTGTGGGGTGTTCGGCAAGGGGGCTCGCTGTCGACACTCTGTGGGGTGTTCGGCAAGGGCGCACGCTATCGACACTCTGTGGGGTGTTCAGCAAGGGCGCACGCCGTCGACACTCTGTGGGGTGTTCGGCAAGGGGGCTCGCTGTCGACACTCTGTGGGGTGTTCAGCAAGGGCGCACGCTATCGACATTCTGTGTGGTGTTCAGCAAGGGCGCACGCTGTCGACACTCTGTGGGGTGTTCACCAAGGGCGCACGCTATCGACACTCTGTGGGGTGTTCGGCAAGGGGGCTCGCTGTCGACACTCTGTGGGGTGTTCAGCAAGGGCGCACCCTATCGACACTCTGTGGGGTGCTCAGCAAGGGCGCACGCTATCGACATTCTGTGGGGTGTTCAGCAAGGGTTCCTGGTGTCGACACTCTGTGGGATGTTCAGCAAGGGCGCACGCTATCGACACTCTGTGGGGTGTTCAGCAAGGGCTCGGTCGACACTCTGTGGGATGTTCAGCAAGGGCGCACGCTATCGACACTCTGTGGGATGTTCAGCAAGGGCGCACGCTATCGACACTCTGTGGGGTGTTCAGCAAGGGCGCACGCCGTCGACACTCTGTGGGGTGTTCGGCAAGGGCGCCCGCTCGGTGGGGCACTTTTCAATATTGGAATGGAGCTCCTGTTGCGCGTGTTGGAGTGCGTGGGGATCAGGTGCCTGGTGTTTGCAGATTACCTGACAACGATCTTCCCCACTGCCAAGGTTGCCGGGCGTGGGCTTGGCGTACTCGAGCGCGGCTGCCGCTGGTGTGGGCTGGAGCCGAACTCAGCAAAATCAGGACTGCTGTCGGTGCGGGCCGTCGCCCCCCGACCTCACGCTGTGTGGGGCGGTGCTGCCCGCCATCCAGGTGGATAGCTCTTACCGGTACCTGGGACGACAGGTGGGCCACATTCGACTATCGCAACCGCCGCTGCAGGTGCTGACTGAAGCTCGTCGCTGAAAGGCTGTGGGATTCGGCTCTTGCCCCTTGGCAAAAGCTGAACGCGCTGCGTACTTTCATCGTCCCGCAACTCACCCACTGCCTGCGGCTCCTGGAGCTTCCTTCGAGCTTTCGATGTGGCGCTCCGCTGGCGAGTGAAGGGAATCCTCGGCGAGCCTGCACGGCTCGGACTGCCTTGTGCCGCTGGGGGTATTTGTAGGCACTTGTCTCGTCGGGCGGCGTGGAGCTGACTGAGTATGTGGCGGAGTCGGACGTCTTAATGGCGGCTGGCACATCGCAGCTCCTCTGCTCCCGTGTCGCCCAAATAGCGCGCCTCGACGGCGTCGAGCTGGAGACTGTGGTTCGTCGTCGGCTCCGCCGGGCACCCACACCAGCTGACCTGGGAGCCTACCTGAGTGGGGAGCGGATATGAGATAGCGGTGACGTGTCTTCACGATTCAAGCGTACTCGTGTCGCCACTGTGGCGCTGGCTTCCCGCATGACCATCGCGTGGCATGCTGCTGTCCCCGGCCCGGTACTTCACGTGGGCACCGCAGCTGTCGAGCCGCACAGGGAGGCCGCATTGTCCGGGGTGTGATCCACCAACGCGCACTGGGCGTTGGTGGACTATATATATATATATATATATATATATATATATATATATATATATATATATATATATATATATATATATATAAAAAAAAAAAACTTATATATATATATATATATATATATATATATATATATATATATATATATATATATATATATATATATATATATATATATATATATATATATATATATATATATGTATATATATATATGTATATATGTATATATGTATATATGTATATATGTATATATGTATATATATATGTATATATGTATATATGTATATATGTATATATGTATATATGTATATATGTATGTATATATGTATATATGTATATATGTATATATGTATATATGTATATATGTATATATGTATATATGTATATATGTATATATGTATATATGTATATATGTATATATGTATATATGTATATATGTATATATGTATATATGTATATATATATATATGTATATATGTATATATATATATGTATATATGTATATATGTATATATGTATATATGTATATATGTATATATATATATATATATATATATATATATATATATATATATATATATATGTATGTATGTATGTATATTGGGAGCAAGTGGCGGTTAATGCACGAGGCAAGACTGGGCCTTGTGCCGTTTAACGGCTATCAGCGCGGTGCAAGGGACCGGCGCTGCCGGCGCTGTGGCAACACAAGAGAGGCGTTGCGCCATGTTCTCAATCATTGTCGGCCGCAGAGTGCTGCGTTTCAGCTGCGTCAGGATGCAGTGCTGTCCTGCCTTCCATAGGCGGTGCCGCAGTGGGGCAGCTCGCAGCTGCGCGTGAATCGACAGGTGCCGGGCGTGGACGCTCTCCGCCCGGACCTAGGTGTGACGCGCGGCAACGAGGTCTCGCTAGTCGATGTTACTATCAGCTTCGAGAACCGAGCCGCTAGAACTTCGAGAATGGCTTCAATCCACACCTTTGTCGTGGGCTCCCTCGATACTTGGTACTGGAGGAACGAGACCGTGCTCAAACAGTTGCGAGTCAGTCGATTTTATGCGAAGCTGGTGCGTCAGCTGGTGATGAGCGACACCCATGGTCCCGTGACGTGTACGTGGAGCACGTCACCGGGGCGCCGCCGGTTGTGCCAGTGCTATCAAGGGCCGTCACCGACGCGGCGATCGCCCGTGATTGCAACAGTGCCGTGACGCCTGTTGTTTAGATGGTACAAGCAATTCAACCAAGATGACCGAGTACATGTTAGCTGTTGTTGATGCGGGATTCGTCGGAAAAAGTGCGCTTACAATTCAACTGACACAGAGCCATTTCGTGGACGAGTATGACCCCAACATTGAATATTCATATCGCAAACAGGTTGTAATCGACGGCGAGACGTTGTTGGATATTCTGGACACAGCAGGTCAAGATGAGTACAGCGCGATGCGGACCAGTACATGCGCACCGGCGAGGGCTTCCTGATCGTGTTCGCCGTCTACAAATCGAAGTCGTTCGAGGACGTCAGCAGCAACCGCGTGCAAATCAAGCGCGTCAAGGACGCCGACATAGTGCCCATGATCCTGGTGGGCAACAAGTGTGAACTGGCGATGAAGTAGATCAACATGACTGAAGCCAAGGACGTGGCGAAAAACTACGGTATCCCGTTCATAGAGACATCAGCCAAGACACGTATGAGAGTGGACGACGCCTTTTGCACTATAGTCAGAGTAATCAGGCGGAAAAGAAGCGGCGAGGGCGCGAGAAGGGCAAGGTGGGCTACCTCGGCATGAAGAAGTGTTGTCTACTATAAACGATCGGTGCGCCACGTCCAGCGCGTCGCCCGTGTCTGTTCCGTATCCTCATTCACCTATATGTATATATAACTAGACAGACAACTCGCCTTTTTAAACAGTCCCGTCGGCGGCGCTGCATGTGGGTAAAACAACGGCGCTGGTAGGCGCTGCGCAGTGTAGAATATAGATGTAGGACGCCCCAGCGGTGATGCTCGGGCGTTCTAGATGGTGAAAATGACTATCATTGTCAAATGATATATTCATATATGACGCAAAAACATTATCTATTCCCCATTAAGCCTGCACTCCGACTTGTCGCGTCCCTGCCGTTCATCCCCTGGCAGAGACATATATCGAGGGCACAGCGGATATGTGTCCGCTCATGGCAAGGTGGAGCCAATCTTACCAGGAAAGGAAAGGAAACGCCTACTCGAGGCAACCCTTGGTAACTTTTTTAGCCACAGATGAAAATGTGCCATTTATAATTATTGAGTGTACCCCCTTGAAATCTCAGCCGAAGTCTCTGGCAAGACCCTCGAGCGCGCCCCTCTCGAAATTTCCAGCTGAATGCACCCCTGGGAACTCATCCAGTGGCTACACACATGCCCCTTCCATGAAATATCCTGAATCCACGCCTGCTCTCTTGGCTCCACCCTTGTAAGAGGTTTAGGGTTGATAGAAAGAACTACCATTAACGAGGAAGAGCGCACGGATGTTGATATCTGAAAGTTATTCGGTCGGGGGGGGAGGGCAAGCCCAAATTGATTGGGGATCACATTCCATAGGGTCCTATGTTAAAGCCTGAAATTTTTGGCGTGGGTAAAGTTAACATTGATATGGTTCCTGTTCCCTCGAAAGTGTATAAAGCAACACCCTGCCTGAACGTCACCCCGTGTCCTGCAGGATGGCCGTGTGGATTCAGGTATTGTCGGCGGATTCAGGGGGATATCCCATGGAATTCGGCTGCCTCACATTTGCATCATTCTCTCAAGCTGGGTTCAATACCGATCCAGATTACAATGCACGTTGATGACGGGACAAACGTCGGTGCAGTTTTGGGTATGCCTATCCTCTAGTGCTTGACGGGGTTTCGGGAAACAATGGGGAAAGAATTGGGCAGTCATTCGTCGCGTCATTGCAACACTCGACTGGTCTAGCCCATGATACAATATGATAACTAGGCTAAGCCCATCATTTGTGACCATGACCATTTGTTTGACCACCAACATTTGTTGTGACCATGACCATTTGACCACCACATTTGTTCATTCGAAATTGTGTGTCCATGATTTTCGTTGAATCCATGAATTTACCAAAAGCGATGAATATGTCCATGAGTGCGGGTTTGGAGCACTACCGTTCGCCGCGTCAGTGGCCGAAATGCGCCTTCGGATCAACTGGGGTGCTGGTAACAGTCACTGATAAGTGCGTGGACATCAACATACTTGCGGAAATACGTTGCCCCGCTTAACCACAAGCGCGCCTCAACCTCTTAACCTACTTAACCTTAACCTCTTTCAGCTCAGGATTCCCAGAAGTGTTCAGTGCCGTATGCCTATGTAAGTTGGGTATGCCCAGGTCCTACCCTCAAGCAGAAGCTTGGTCTTGTGACTACGCGTGACCGCTGAGGTTATTCACTGGGGGTTGTTCACTTCCAAACACGACCAAATCAAACAGCTCCGCATTCACCATGTTTTATTTCTGACATTTCACAATGACACATTGGAGGCCGGCATTCTTCATGCTACTGAAGGTGGCTGACCACGTCTGAAACAAAATAGAGCAATTAGCAGACGGTATCTCTACACCGTCAACAGTGTTTAAGTTTGTACTACGAGCCAGTATTTCGCACCTTTAGCTTTTGTAACGATCTTCCCGAGATCTTCTGTAAACTTATTCTGTAAAATATTGGACAAGTATGATCTCTGAACACAAGGACGTGTGTCATGCATCTTTCCCATTGGCTGTGCCAGAGTTAGAGGGAGTGTCTCGGAATTTTAACACTTAAACACAATTCAAGTGGATATTTGGCTGGGGAATAACATGTATCGGCAATAGACAGCATCTTACATCATCCTGTAGGCATACTTGACGAAAAACTGATGGTATTTGGACATTAGTCTGCTCGGTATCATTTCCAGAAAATAGGATAATTCAACACTATAATATTTCGACCGTTTCGGTGTGCTAAAAACCTAAATTGTCTGCTGCGGTCGGAAAACTCCCAAGCTGATGTGCTGAGTTAAGGATAATGCAATAATAAAATTAGCATGGAGTAAATCAGCTAAGGCAACTCAATGAAAAAGTCCGTGTAAGCTATGATAACTCGGGTATAAAGTCTTCCTCAGTTGTAACTGAAGTAACAAACTGGAATAACGGCAACGGAATCGAGATGGCAAGAAATAAGCATGCTCAAAAGACAGCGACAATGCTCAAAAGATTTCTATACCCCTACGCGTTTACTTAAAGTCCGACTTCAGTTTCTGTCATTCAGATCTGGGGCAGTCCCATCAAGTAAAAAATAACCGGTTCAAACATTTGTACACTGACGTATCCCACTGATATTTGTGATGATAATTTTTCAAATTTGTATCAGAACCGCATTATTATTCTGCACCTACAATACATGTGAGTACTTACAAACAGCGTTGAACTTCCCTACCATTCGAATTTCATCGAAATCGATAAGGTCTATCACTGCAATAGTCCCAGCTGTATTACACATACGCACATAAGCAATACGCATTACACATACGCAGTACACATACCCTCTATGTTGATTTCATCCAATGTCTTGTTCGTGTACTTGTGAATTGAACCCTGCTCAGGTGCGAGAAGCTGACTAATCTTCATACATGAATAACTTCATTGGGCAGTCTGTAGAAATTGCAATGAACTCGCAGGTCGTGTCAGAGGTGATTGGCAGCCCGTTCGAGTTGGTGTTCGTCCAGGTTCATTATTTGCGTGGCAATAGCCAGATACTTCCGAAATTTTGTCCTCGTCACAAGTTCCGGCCGCTGAAGGCTCACTTGGTTGTCGCGTACTTGATGGCATCCCGACCCTTTGCTCTGCTATTTTGCTCCAGCTTTTACGAATACGAACAGCTTGTTCACGGGCACACCGACTGAGTCACGTACTTTAATCAGCAGATCGAGTGTTTGGGTCATATAAGGAGTCAGGCAAGACTGGCACAGGGTGCTTCCTCTTCCCAGGACCTCCACAACGAGCATAATAGTCCCCAGCCGCCGCTCCATGGGGGCCATATAGATAAGGTTAGGTTAGGTTAGGTTGGGTTGGGTTGGGTTGGGCTGGGTTGGGTTGGGTGGGTTGGGCTGGGCTTGGGTTGGGCTAGGGGTTAGGTTTGGTTTGGTTTGGTTTGGTTAGGGTTAGGTTAGGTCAGGTCGGTGTGCATCCGAGCCCACCTAACTACTTGATAATGGCTCTGATTGAAAAGGGATGTGGGGGGTGCTGTGTGAGGTGTGTGTGTGTGTGTTCGTGTATGGGTCGTGCGGCGTGCGGTGTGTGCGTGGTGTGTGTGTAGGCGTGCGGTGTGTGCGTAGTGTGTGTGTGGTGTGCGCGTGCGGTGTGTGTGTGCGCGTGTGGTGTGTGTGTGTGCGTGCGGTGTGTGCGTGGTGTGTGTGTGTGCGCGTGCGGTGTGTGCGTGGTGTGTGTGTGCGTGTGGTGTGTGCGTGGTGTGTGTGTGTGTGCGCGTGTGGTGTGTGTGCGCGTGCGGTGTGTGCGTGGTGTGTGTGTGTGCGTGAGGTGTGTGTGTGTGTGTGGTGTGTGTGTGCGCGTGCGTGCGGTGTGTGTGTGTGAGGTGTCTGTGTGTATGCATGCGGTGTGTGTGTGTGAGGTGTCTGTGTGTATGCATGCGGTGTGTGTGTGTGGAGGTGTCTTTGTGTATGCATGCGGTGTGTGTGTGTGAGGTGTCTGTGTGTATGCATGCGGTGTGTGTGTGTGTGAGGTGTCTGTGTGTACATGCGGTGTGTGTTGTGCGCGTTAGTAGGTGGAATAATGTACGTTAAAAAAAAAAAATTTCATGGGAAATTAAAAGTCGTGAGTTCTGAACGTAATTTGTCTTTGTCCCCTTGGTAGAATCATAGATTACAAAGGGTATGCGGTTTTTTTGCGGTATCTATTTTTGGCCGAATGTCCTCTGGATATCTCTAGAGGTATTATAGCTAGGCTAGCGACAGACGGAAAACGGCGTTGACGGGTTCTATCGGTGTTTCGGTCATCTTCGCCCAGGTCAAATTCGAACAGATCAGGTGGGACTCAGATGTTGATATACATCAGGACCTGTAACAGATAGAAACAAACTGCTCCTACTGAGTAATAGTTATTTGCCTTACAAGTGACAAAGATCATATCCTGATCTTTTTTCCTGAAAAGACCGGAAGTTTGAGGGTATGATTGGGATGTTGAATGCGTGAGTGCAAGAGTGGCATGGCATTCGGCGTTGGAAAGGTGACGGGTTCTATCGGTGCTTCGGTCATTTTTCGCTCAGGTCAACATTCAGGTCAAATCAAATCAAATTCATTTAGGTCAACTGGGCCATCATAGGTCAAATTCGACCAGATCAGGTGGGACTGAGATATTGATAAATCTCAAGACCTGTAACAGATAGAAACAAACGGCGAACGCTATTCGACAGTCCTTGAAATGCGCTACCGACAATAAGCAATAATTTAGGGTGAGGTCAACCGAAACTCAGGCCAAGGTCATAAAGTCGTCTAGGGGAGGTCATGTAATGCATCAATCGACACGTCTTGGCGATGCAAGCACAATGACGGTAATTTCAGCCTTCTGGTTCAATGCAGTGCGATATAATTCGCAAAAATGTATAATCGTATAATGTGTATACATGTATATAATGTGTATAACCTCAGAGATCTTGGTGAGGTCATTGAGCATGCCAGCAAGGTCATCTACATGCTACAACCGTTGTGAGATCATTCCGAGCGCAACTATGTAACCAGGAATCATTTGTACATTTTACCATAGCCCTATACTGGGGAAGCCATGGCCGCGAAAGGTCAATGCTACCTAAGGTCAATGCTATGATAAAAACGATATATGGTCCCTGATGAGATCATGATATGACATCATGACACATTATAAGTTTGAAATCAATCGCCAAATTATTGTGGAAGTTGCGCGGTGTGTGCGTGCGGTGTGGTGTGTGTGTGTGTGTGTGTGTGTGTGTGTGTGTGTGTGTGTGTGTGTGTGTGTGTGTGTGTGTGTGTGTGCGTGCGTGTGTTGTGTGTGTGTGTGTGTGTGCCTGGTGGTGTATGTGTGTGCGTGCGTGCGTGCGTGTGTGCGTGCTGAAGTGTGCGTGCGTGCGTGCGTGCGTGTGTGTGCGTGTGCGTGTGTGCGTGTGTGTTGTGTGAGCGTGAACTCCCACCTAGAACTCCGAGGGAAGCTGGGTCACTTCGCCTGACCTGGGTGACCTGACCTGAGATGACCTAGGATTACAAATGTATGAGGATATGCGGAAAAGACAGCTACAACAGCTATGCGAGCCTTGCTAACCCGATTAGTTTGGCGGAAATGAAGAAAACCGTGCGCGTGTTAAATACGCTGCACTTCACCCAGACATGTATAGTTTTGCATACATATCCAGTCGGCGTTGGAATAAAATTAAGATTCAGAAGGCCGCACATAAATGGCCGCACGCGCCTACATCAATCAAATTCCTCTCACTGCCACTGTGTCCATCATAACGAAAACTTAGACCATTAATTACTATGTATGCATATTGCTATGCTAATGCATAATGCCATATTAGCATTGACTTATCTTGGATTGCTACAGTAGGGCTTGAGTGGCTTTTATAATTTTTCCCACGTTAATCCAGTGGGAGGCTGCACAATTTTAGGTTCGATCGATTCGATAACTACTACAATTGGCTTCAGGGGCTTCATAATTTTTTTCCATGGGGAAAACATGTAGTCAGTGGGAGCTGCACAATTTTAGGTTCGATCACTAAAGTAGAAGAAAAGAAATGCCTTTGAGTCCTTTTAGATGAACCTCATAGGATCTACTTGTCACGGTACGTCGACTGGTGTGTGAAAATCCAAAATCCTTCGAAAACTCTTCAAGCTAAAGCATTCTTAAATAAGCTTTCAAATGAGTTAGGTGTTTTTGGAAAACGTGAGTAACTTGACATCTTCCAGAGATAGCGACGAATAATACACTAATATTTGATATGGAATTTAATAGGGATAGGGTGCATTATTCGGATAATGGTACTCTAACCGCTATCTCTGAAAGTTTCTCATCTGTTCCAAGTCAAATTATGACATTGTTTGTCAACAAGAATGTCTAAATATTGTTCCAAATATTGTAACAACTAGAGAACGTGTTTTCTGACTTCAGCTAGTCGGGTTACGTTTGTCCGAACTTGACTTGTATTAGGAAATTGTTTCAAACAAAAAGTTGGAAAATCAAAAGTTGGAAGTTGGAAAGTTTTTCCCACGCTCTTTTTCCACTCGGAAGCTGGCTCTTAACGGTGTAATTCGAGTCCGATCAGTAGACACTCGGTACCGCCATATTCAGCGTGAGGAGAAAGCGACTGCTCTCACTAAAATTTTTATATATTCATTTTTGGTCTTCACATTTTGAGTAACCTTAACAAAAATTCCAGAGCCGGTCTCCGAAGTCCTAACACAAGGAACCCCTGCCAATCTTGAACACATTCACATATCTATCACTATCACATATCTGTCACTACCATCTCTATCACATACGCAAAAAAAGTAATATTTCCCCTGCAAGATATAAATATATATATATATATATATATATATATATATATATATATATATGTATATAGACCTGGTGGGATTAGGGCACTGGGTGGTGTCCAGGTTTCCCAAAATTTTCCATGCTTAAGAAGGCCCTCGAACTCAAAATTTGTCCATGTTGAAGCGCAATTTGACGCCCGAAAACCCGCTTTACAAGGCTCAGGGTATTGGCGATTGCGGCCAAAGTATTTTGCGTTGGAGAAAATGCAAGGATAGGGTGGGCAAGAGATGCGGCTACATGTGTGTGTACATTTCAATGGAAGATCCCGCCTTTACATGGGGGTTAATTGGCATGTAAACGGAGTCGATTCCACGTGCATGCGTCACGTGCCAATCGGCAACCATGACGACTGCAGTCGGCACGGCAGGTGCCATGTGCCAATCGGGCAAATGTATCCAGTGCATGGAGCCGGGTCATGGACGTGTTGTCGTACGTTCCGACTCGAGCCGTTTGGCAGCTGCAGACCCAATCGTGAAAAATGTGGAAAAAATTTGCCACCTTGACTTTCACGCGCTCCACGTGTGCGTGCCACGTGGGATGGAAACGTTTGCACCGTTTCTTTGGCGCATCCAAACGGCTACAGCGTGGCGTTGGTTTTATGCCGATCGGTGCATTGGCTCGGCAACTGTACTGCTCTGATTCGTGCCGTCCGACAGACGACGGAAAGGGCAATCGCCATGCTAAGTCGATGTTTAAAAAAAATTAATTAAATGACGTGCCACGTGCTCAATGTCCGTTTGAGAACGGGGGAAACACGCCATTAACACACACACGGTAGACGATTCAATCGGTAACATTTCCGGTGCGCTACACGTAATGGTGCGCCCGCAAATGGTACCACAGGAAATTCCTTATAGTATTAATTATATGTCGGCTGTCGGGCTAATATATGTGTATATATATATATATATATATATATATATATATATATATATATATATACATATATATGCAACTATTTACCTACCTAGGAACAATGTTCTTGCGTGCTTTGATATCTTGTTTCACATTGGTACACATCTTACCTGTATAGGTAACAAAAGCGCAAACTGAGAACAATGGTCACAACTAAAACCAAGGTAACCTGCCATGCCCATCCCCAACCGGCACAATCACAAGACTGCGGACTAAAAAAATAAACAGGACAGCGAGTGCCTGCGGGCCCGGCACTTTACTTACGCGAGAAAAGCCAGGGCTATCCAAGCACGAACAGTAAGAAAAAACTCCATCCATAACACGTCTTCATTTCCGGTCAAACTGTATATTTTTACCACAGGAAATTTTATTAACAATGCCGGCTAAAGCTCTGAAATTAATTAAAAAGTAATCCTACTAAACTCACTTACCATAACAATACCAACGAATCCCTCTCCATAACAATACCAACGAAACTCTTCACAGGAAGTGTTGAAATGGGACTCAGCCATTTAACAAGCCAGACGTCATGGACAGACTCCCGGTCCTGGGGCCAAATAAGATGAGTTCATTTTCGCCGCCTCACCCACGTGACAATTGTACGGAAATAAATGCTAAATGAGAAGAGCTGCACTACTTCCAGGCGCATTTGATTTGATCTGCACATTTGATCTGGAGTGAATATTTCTTCTATTCTTCTACTCTACATTGATTGTGAATGCATAACCACAATCTGGTTGGGGAATTTGCCAACATTGAAGGCTAACAACAGAGGCAAGTTTTTCCGCGCATCAACCATTATAATCGCAATCAGTGAGGACAGGGACCTAGTCTTTGATATACATGAACCATCTGACTAACACTATCTGAACGAACGAATGGATTACAGCGCGGCTATGGGAAACGCAGGCTTAGGTCCTTCGACGTGGCTTGACGTACGGTATCGGAATGCTGAGATATCGAAATAATTTCTAAGTTGTCGTAGGTCCGGCGTGTGCACAATGATTGAGTGCAATAGAATAAGGAGAGACAATTTTTGTTTTCCAGCCGTTGTGATAGCCAACATTCATATCCTGTATGACTACTGGCTTCCGAAGAAGTCCAACATGACATCATATATATATATATATATATATATACCTATATATGCATGCATACATGTATATATACATTCAATTCCTAAAATTTCCCGACTAGATACGATGGGCGACATATGATCTATCAAGTTGATGCGCCTATGATCTACAATAGCTACCACGACTGGACACCCAAATGCATTTATTGGCTATGTCAGGTACAGCAGTGCCAGCCACCTGAGGGGGGTGCAAGTGGCAGGAAGTGCGGTCCCTTATGTAGCGACCACGATTGTGCAGACTGTCGGGAGTGCCGCAGGTTCATCTGACGAGATCAGCCGCGAGGGTAGAGGTGCTGGTCCTCCTGGTACCATCAAGATGAGGACCGAGCTGGCAGGTGTGGGCAATCCACACCTGTGACGAAGAAGTGGCATAGGGATTGACTCACGCATAAGACATTCATAGTGTACACTAATACACCAATTACAAACCTGGACACACATAGCTTTATGCGAGAGTATAGCGACGTTGCATCACTCAACGGCCGACATGTCGTAAAACCAACAACCACCATAGCTTGATGATGTGGAATGGGAAATACTGAACAATGCTACTATTGTCTTGACGGATTTCTTTTACGGATAGTCGACGAAAAGTGTCGTATTTATGATCACTAGCCAGCAATAAAATTGATCACATGTAGGCACTGCCGGCCCGTTATCACGCGCCCTGGGAGGGGGAGGGCGAAATCCGCCCACCCCCTCCGGTTTGTCTACAGATAACTACAGATTTTACCTGCCGATACCTGCCGAATGCCATTGTTTGTTTACCTGCTAATAAGTGACCGGCACGTTGTTTAAAGTAAAAAATGAAAATATACAGAATATTGTTCGAGTTAGGGGTCGCTAAATTCAAAAGTTTTATCAGCGCCAGAGCACAAAAATCGGCGCTAATGCGCTTCCCGTATATTGGCAAAAAGGAAGTGTTCTGGCAAAACTAGCGACTTGTTTCATGTACATTGTCATGCCACATTGTCCCAAAGTCATGTCAAGTCAGGTCAAGATCATGACAGGTTAACACACGCCCTGGAGGGGATGGCGAAATCCGACAACCCCTCCGATTTCTTGTACATACCTCCATATTATACCGGCCGATATACGCCAAATGTTTTGCGTACCTGCTTAGAAATGGCCGGCGCGTTGTTTAAAGCAAGACAAATGAAAATCGGCCGAAACGTCTTCAAGTTAAGGGCCGTTAAAGTAAAAACAATTTGCAGCGCCAGACCACAGAAATCGGCGCTGATGCGCTTCCCGTATATTGGCAAAAGGGAAGTGTTCTTGACAGCACTAACGACCTTTTTGATCCAAATTGTTATGCTATATAATTTAAAAGTCATGCTATGTTGCCGAGGTCAAGTCAGGTCAAGTTCATGACAGGCTAATGGAACCAAACTTGGTCAACTGGAATGTGTCATAAATGCAAATGACTGCCATGCGATTGATGCCACTTTACATGTTACTCCCTACACATCCCGAAATCTACTGTTTGTCATTGTGTTCCCAAGCGTTTCCATACTTTATTCATGTATTTCACTCTTTCTTTCCGAAGCCGATTGTGCCGAGCCGCCCAACGGAGCAGTCGGGTTGGGTGCCCGGTTACGGTAACTGGAGCAGGTAATGACCTGATAAAGTGCTCCTATATAGGTGATCTTATGTCAAATGGCGGATCTGGCAGCTATATTGCATCATTAGTAATGTCCAAAGCATCATTACTGCCAATTTTGGAGCACTTAAACACAATCACAGCGATCCTTAACAATGACAAGCAAGGCCACGCAAAACCAGAAAATTTGTTTATTTTGACCTCATTTGACCTTCAAGGTATTGACCTAAGGTCATTAACTTTATGCACAATAGAGTTCGCTATCGTGCCCATCTACCCTGCGAATTTTGTTGCTCTATCCTTCATAGGAGCCGAGATCTTAGGTGGCGTAATTCGCCCCCCCCCCCTACCATTGCGCATTATTTTCAGAGGCCCTTCAGGGCGCGAGTTAAACGTTAATCACAAAATTGCCAGTTGATTTGGAATTTAGTAAGCGTCGGAGCCCTGAATTTTCAGGTGTGGGGGGTGGGGATTTTGAAAATGGGTCTTTACACCGAAAATAAAACCGTGAACTGATCCATCCAAAATTCACTTTTGTAAGAGAGGCTCAAAGTTTCACTGGAACTCAGGAGCCCCTTACGAATGAAATGTGTCAATGCATACGTATTTTCTCAATTTATATTAGAACAGAAAAATTTCATTTTTGGACATGTTGAAGCTCCCTCTTTACGCCATTCCTGGATTGACACAATTCCTAGATGCCCTCGTGCTTTTTATTTATGTCAAGAAAGAGCTATCAATCTATTGGTAATGGAGGAACTATCATTTCACTTATATAGTGGAGATAAATTTGCAAGAGAATGACCAAACATACTAAAAGCTACCTACCTAGTCAATCAACGGACTTTACAACCAATCTGTCGTAAAAAAAACCTCTGAGTGGTACGTCAGCACGTATTATAAAATTCTGCTTCAAGTCCATCATTAAGTGGCATGATCCATGGAGACCAGGGGCGGCCGATTAGGGAGGCAGGGTGGGAGTGGCAGTCTCCAAAAACGTGTGAATTTTAGTCTTAGCCTTCTGGGATTTCATTGTAAATATTGGGTATAAATGAGTTCTGTCTTGTTCCAAGCCTCGCCCCGGCAGACCGAGAATCTCGCGTCTTTGGTGGAGACTCTTCCACACACACCTTGGTTGTATCCCCCGCAAAAACGTCACATTTGTCCTAAACTTACTTGCGTCTTGACTCTTTCAGAAATTCAAGAATGTCCGTGCCACGCATATTTAGCTTTACTTTGAAGCTGAATGGAACAATTCAGTTGTGGAATCTGTACTCACATTATACAGAGATCAGCTCAACGCTGCCACGTCATTTCCCATTACTGATCCTTGCCTTTTCATTCGCTATCCTTTCAGATTCTCGGAGCTGACGTAAACCGCGACCACTCTTGATTTTTCAGCTGAAGGTGCCCCTCTGAGTGGAATTCGCTGCACCTCGTCCTCCATCTCAAAAACTTATTTGGGCCAGGACCCCACTATTAGAAAAAAAAGCACCCTTCCGAAAAACTAGGAGTGTGAAATGCCTCCACCATCTCCTCGTAGCAAATTTTCAGCCGAAGGCGCCCCTTCGGTGAAATGGCAACGCCCAAAATTACGCCTACACCCTTTTAGAAGAACTCGATCCGCCAGTGATGCAAGGCATATTTTGAATTCCATCAATGAGCATAACTTAAACCACCCTCAGGTAGGAATTGGACCCAATTGCATACTAAAATGCCACACTAAAATCTCGCACCAGTGTGAGCGACCTGTGTATCTGAAGTCAGCCATCTATGACAGCCATCCGTAACAGCCACTGCACGTGGAGGACATGTATTGTTAAATAAATAAATAAATAAATATGATATGACACGAACAGCTTGGATGAGCCATAAGTTGGTATATTTGTTACATGTAGTTGGAGATTTCGGGCGCGTCGCCTCCTCCGGCTGAATTAAGACCAGGCTAGATTAATTGCATTTTAGTACACAGTTAGAATATTCATCAGCAACGTAGTCCCAGTAAAGGCTCAATAACATCTCAATTAATTAGTACCTTTAATATCATTTTAAGACAGCCATACCAGCTACACCTCTGGTAGGCATGAAACCGAATGGATTAAAGGGCGCGACAGTCTTTATGAATATATATATATACGCACATATATATGCATATACACATAAATATACACACATATATATATATATATATATATATATATATATATATATATATATATATATATATATATATATATATATATATATATATATATATATATATATATATATATATATATATATATATATATACATATATATATATATATATATATATCTACATATATACCAGCATATTTTGGTGGACACATGAAATTTAAAAAATATATAATTGGCATGCGGACGTTCAATCTTCTTAGATAGGTTCAGAATACCACACCGCAGGACCACGCGCAAGATACATGACAGTGCTTCTTTCTGCTCCTTCCTATGTAACTTGTAGCGCATGCATTACCCATCGTGACACATTAGGCATGTTGTCGCCTTCTAGCGAATAGGAGGCAGAGGTGTCCTGCACTTCCCTTTGGTGTTTTCAGAATATGATAGTGGAACGTGTGTCGGAATCAACGTATTGCAGATGGCGAGATTTTGCGATTGGCAATATTCAGCCCCAGCGGTCAGGTTAAGCTCTACTTGTGAATTGTAAGCACACCTCGGCGTGGCCCATTTACAATGTTTTCCTAATTAGCATACTTGCATACAACTATATCAATGGTCATAACTATTGAAATCAGTGGTGTGTAGCCAGAAGCTTAGTTCATGTCAAGTATCGAAATTAGCAAATGCATAACGCATCACTATCCACTCCATGTATTTCTCTTTAAAGATGCGAAACTAATGATCCTCGCTCGTGATGTGCCCACAGGTCGTCTTCCAGGGATGCATAGTCAACGAGAAGTGTCGTATTTATGAGCACTAGCCAGCAATAAAATGTATTACATATAGGATTGCGGCTTGTCGATCCGACAATGTGGGCTCACCTCACTGCACCTCCGGTGACTCAGAGGCAACCCGTCTAAAAATAGTTTGCTACGTAGTAAGTGGCCAGGAAGAGCCACCTTTAGCATGGCAGCTGTGTCGGCCGGTCGAGGCACTGCCGGCACGTTAAACGTTGATCATAAAATTGCCAGTTGATTTGGGATTTAGGCAGCGGCGGAACCAATAACTTTCAACGGTAGGGGTGCTGATTTAAAAAAATGGGTCTTTACACCGAAAATGACCGTGAACTGATCCATCCAAAATTCACTTTTGCAACAGAGGCTCCAAGGTTCACTGGAACTGGGCAGCCCCTTACGAATGAAATGCGTCATTGCATATGTTCTTTCTCAATTTGTTTCAGAAAACCTTCCAAAAGTGCAATTTTGGACACGTTGGGGATCTCTCTTTACACAATAACTGGATGCCCTCGTGTTTCCTAGTTATGTAAAGAAAGAGCTATCAATATATTGGCAATCGAGGAACTATGAAGCTCATCCGAACAAACAATCTTGAAGGGATCACTGACAATGGAGTTTAATTTAATCTTTTACTTGATTGCACATGGGATTTCCGAAATCTGCAAGACTTTACTAAATTGCAGAAAATCCATATGCGTTTTGTAGTGAATAGGTGTAAGCCTGCAAAGCGTCTCTTCGAGTATATTTTACTTTCTTATAGGGCCACATGAAGCTGCAGAGAGACCGCCTGTCGTGACATATCGATTATCGAAATTCAAGGGGTCGGAGAGGACCAGTTGCAGCACAGCATGCGCAGCGCGTCCAGGTGACGTACGTTTGACGGCCGAGTATGTTCGTTTGACGGCACGTCTGCCGGCCTTGAATGCATCATTGCTGATGCGTATGTTCCACACATCACATCGTTGCTGGGTTGGTGGGTTGGTCTGAACCTTCAATTCACCACGTCACTAAAATCCGCCGTGGGTTTCATGAATACCCAGTCACATCCGATAACCATGAAGTGTCACTGTGTTCCTACGATCTAGATCCTGTTACATTCGAACGGTAATACGTATAACATTCACCGGCACTACATCATCTCAAGTGACCACGAAGTGCCACTGACCTGCCGTACCTGTAACCTACCTAGGTAGTCACATAGTGTCCCTGAGATCAGCAGTACCTGTGGCATTAGATCGCCACGAACTGTGCCGCTGTGGCCTGCCGCACCTGTTGCCTGCCATTTCCGTGATCTCAGAACACCAATATTTTTGTATTGGGTGATCCACGGTACGCTTTGTACACATCCGCGGGTAATGAAACCGACGTCACCTACACTACTTAGCCGTCGGGGCGCGGCATTGTGGAATTTCCTGAGCGGCGGTGTGGGTGCTGAACATGGGATGTTTCGTACCGGGAGCTCAATACCTTAACATCTGGTTCAACTCCGCCCTTCACATAACCATGAGGTGCCACTGTGACCTGCCGCTTCCATGATCTCAGATCACCATGAGCTGTAACTGTAATCTGCCGCACTTTTGACAAATACCCCGTGTCCTCAGATCACCATGAAGTGTGTCGCTGTTCTGCTCACGCTCTGCGCTGCTGCCACTGCCGCACCGCAGCTGTTCCAGCAGCCGTTCCTTGGAAACTTTGGTGGCTCCGCCTCGGGCTACGCCAACGGCCAAGTCGTGGCGGGAAGTCAGCAAGGGCCATTCGGCGGCTCCAGTGTTACCTCCGTGAACTCAAATGCTGGAGTGAGTAGTCCTATACATTTATTGGTAGATGACATTGGCCGAGGTGGCCCTCGTTGCCTATGCTCAGCTGTGCTTTACCCAATATTTGAATATCTGTAGGGTATTCCATCCTAATTGTTGACTAACACGTATGCAGTGTCGTCATGAAGCTGCATATGTCGTGTATCGTTATATCATGGAAGGTGCATAGGTTGTAACTTGTGCAAGAAAATACGTGTAGGATTTCTCCCCCCCCCCGAGCAGTGAGTTGGTTGTCTGACTATGAGTTCTCTCTTGGCAAATAATTAACATGTAGTACTAGTAAAGCAGACTTCTGGTTTTCTGTTTCGAAAATATCCCAGTATATTTGCTAGCATTTTATTTTCTCTTCCGTACGTACGATGCATGCCAGAGGCAAGAAGCTGCTAGGGTTTGCATTGCTTCTGTCTCCGGACGCTTTGGCAAAGATGACTGTGGGTTTGACGTATCCTGATGTGTGTGAAAGTCGGGGTCGTTGTCTGATGCCGTCGTGTGGTGTAATGTGGTCCTAGTCATAGATGTTTATTTCGGAAAATTATTGGCGGGGAATACAAAATACGTCAATGGTCCATGATACAAGTTGCAATTATTATGGGTAAACCGTTCTCGCAGGTTAATGCACATCTTCACCAGCGACACCGTGACGGTTTCGCGATGCGAACAATCATCGGATTTTAATCGAAAGAAAAAATGCTTTATCGGAGGAAATTCTGGTCCAACAAACATTCGGCTGCCAGTGGATTTTAAAGCAAAACACCCACAGAAACATACAATTTTAGCGGAAACACTACAGCGGATAGGTTTGAACAAAAAGTTTCAAAAGTTGCACAAAAGATGCGACATGGGGGCTTTCTCCGCCGGTATTTTTGGATACTTGGATATTAATATCAATATTTGCTATGGCAAAATGTTGTTTCCGAGACGCGAACTCCGAATCACCGGCTTGAATTACATGCTTATGGTATTATAATGGGCATCGCAACCACTCAGAAGGTAAGAAAATACCGTCAAATCAACCTACTTCACCGACTCAGCAGAAATCACAATTTTTGGAAGAAAAAAAAATGGGAAAAATTCCCAAAACTATGAGAATTCCTAAGTGGCCCACGACCCCTGATCCCATATTCAGCACAAAAAAATCGTTCCGCGATTTTCCAAACCAAACTCCGAATCACACACCCCGGGCAAAAGCGCCAAGTCGACTCCTAATCACCCACTTAGGCTTCCCTAACTTTTCATCAGCGACACCGTGACTGGTTCGCGACGCGAACCATCCACTTTCGCGCCACAGACGCTGCGCTTTCTCCGTTCCTTCCCAAGACAGCTGATCAATGGCGTCACCAGGGTACGACTAGTCGGCATATTCAGGGCGGACAATGCAAATGTTGCGCGATAATCACAATGTATTCAACATTTTAGGTAGCCATCAAATCTGATACAAACAGGTCTGAGCAGGGTGTTCGTACTCTGCATCCGCCACTGCGCCGCATATCAGCTTCCCACGGGGCGACGGCCGGTTCCCGACGTCTGAAAAGTTAACAATGTGCGCACACAGAAAAAGCGTATTCAACGACACATCCTGCCATCTAGTGAGACATATTGTTATCTATGCTTCAACGTTCAATCGCATGACATTCATTCAATATCCGTTGCTATAATACCTAGACCGTGCTGCTACCTAGCGATAGCTATCCGAAATGATGCTTCTATAAAATTATGTAGTTCTTGAATCTGTGGAGGTTACGACCGCTTCGGAGTTGTGGAGGTTATGACCTGTGGAGGTTATGACCGTTCCGTACTTGTGGAGGTTGCAACCTGTGGGGATTACGACCTGTGGAGGTTATGACCTGTGGAGGTTATGACCGCTTCGGAGTTGTGGAGGTTACGACCTGTGGAGGTTACGACCTGTGGAGATTATGACCGCTGCTGACTTGTGGAGGTTACGACCTGTGGAGGTTATGACCGCTGCGGACTTGTGGAGGTTATGACCTGAGGAGGTTACGACCGCTGCGATGTGTTGAATTTGTGGAGGTTGTGACCTGTGGAGGTTACGACCTGTGGAAGTTATGATACGTCTCCGTCCTAACTGCCATGTACCCAGCCGAGCTGACCACAAGGCGCCAACACCGCGTCATAACTGCCGCGTACCCAGCCGGGTTAACCACGAGGCGCTGGTGCAGCATGTTGTGTTGTGGTGCCGCCGTGCCGTGTTGTGTTGTGTTGTGTTGTGTTGTGTTGTGTTGTGTTGTGTTGTGTTGTGTTGTGTTGTGTTGTGTTGTGTTGTGTTGTGTTGTGTTGTGTTGTGTTGGGGGTGTGTTGTGTTGTGTTGTGTTGTGTTGTGTTGTGTTTTCCCACAGAGCAGGACAACGGGTGTCACTGTCGAGGGCGGCGCCTCGAGAGCACAATAGAGTCCCACCAGGCTGGTGGGAGGTTGCCGGGCCGCCACCGATGGACGGCTGGGCGCCTCGCACTGGCAGGTGGCTACTCACGTGCACTACACATTCCGCTCGCAGTCAACACGTGTAGTCACCTCTGCCAGTGACCGGGAACAAACTTGTATTCTTCTAGGTAATTTGTAGCGCGGCGTTATCTCGCTACCTTTGAGGAGATCGGACATTTCAGAGGCAAACAATTACCCCGTTTACATGAGCAGCAAAACTTCCGAATATGATGCGATTAGGAAAACTTGCGAAAATAATGTTCTTGTAAACGGGCTTTGGCGTAGCAAAACATGAGAATATCTTAACGCAAACTTACGCTTCGGTAAGTGGAAGATTGCGATTAGCGCCAACCATTAACATATAAGGGCACGGCTGCAAGGACCATGGTTCATCTTGATGCTATTATTTGCTATGTTTTCAGTACATTTAAGTTAATTATGAAAAATGAACGTCTTGATTTTAATTAGTATTGCAAACATAGTCATGAAATACAAAAATCGGACATGTAACAGCTGAAATCACCGCTGAGACGTCACGTTACTAGTGTGTGCCCCAACCGTCAGTTTTACGATTTGGCGAAGTGTTTAACTTGCGGATTTGTGACAGCGTTTGTGCTTTGCTGATCTATCTCTTGGATTGCGTAGGGAACCTGATTTACCCTGTTCAATTGACCATTGCACAGTCTGGAGCGATACACCATTGCATTGTCTGGAACCTTTGCTATAGAATATAGTCTGGCCTAGAAACAATGCACCATTTGATTCACTAAGAAGAAAGGTCTATGTTGTCATCGACAATGCGTCATCGGCTCCGTGAATCCTTCGAATTCACAGATTCCCTATATATCTACTTAACAACCTCCAACTACGTGGGTCTTTGATGATACATTATGTTGGTGTACGCCGTTGCTCGAAGCAGGTGCGTCAGAAGTGTTAAAATGCGCTAAATATTTGAAACTTTTCACCACCTTGCGTCAGCCGTCAAATCACATGAATCCGATTAGGTGCCTGCTTTGCTCTTGTAAACGGGCCGCGCGATCGGAACTTTTGCGAATCGACCAAATCAGAAATTTTCGTTTACGACCGACCTGCTCAGGTAAACGGGGTAATTGAAGCGTCGCGAATGGACAATGCGTGGGAATGCTGTTACGTCACTCTGTTTTCAACGGTCGAACTCCTCTCGAGTGGCACCCGGCGGAAAAGTCACCAATCACGTGATTGTGTCCGAAACATGACCTCGCAGTGGCGCAGTGCACAGCCATGACCTCGTAGTGGCACAGTGCACACCTGCATACGTGTATCGACGCGCTCCAGCCTCCAGTTGCGACACCCAGCACATGGCCGCCGCTCACGCTGAGCGGGGCCGTCCACTCCGAGCCACGCTCGTTGTACAATTTCATTTGTAATTCCCACAATGTTTGTCGCTGTTCCTTGTTTCTTGATTAACAAAGTACACGTGGTATTTCCGAGAAAACCCCAAAGCAACGTTTCTTACAGGGAATCCACACCATGCAAATTTGTCGTTTTTCTATAGCTATTCTCCACAGGCGAGGTTGAGTGTTTTTTTGGAAATCGTGATCTATCTTTCTCCGCTCCGGGGCTTTGACAAGACTTCACATGGTTCATGTTTCTGTCTGTGATCGTTTCTGGTGAACAAGAATTATGGCATGTTCCCAGGAACAGTTCTCATTGTAAATGTCATCGCCCGGTGTCATCCTTCGGAAGACGTTACTACGTCCCCTCCCCTACCCCTACGACCATCCAGGACGCACTGCTGCCCACCACCGCCGAGCCCCGTCACGCGGTCACCACCTGCGAGACCGCTGTCAGCGGAATACTCCCAGCATGATATTTATAAAGAAGAACAATCTCCACGCGTCCTACAAGACCGGTGCCGGTGTCATACTATTGACACAACATACCTAATGATAAGTAATTTCCCCACGTCCTACGAGACCAGTGCTGGTGTCATACTATTGACGCAATATTCCTAATGATAAGTAATCCCCTCGCGTCCTACGAGGCCAGTGCCGGTGTCATACTATTGACACAATATACCTAATGATAAGCAATCTCACCACGTCCTACGAGACCAGTGCCGGTGTCATATTATTTACACATTATACCTAATGATAAGTAATCTCCACGCGTCCTACAAGACCGGTGCCGGTGTCATACTATTGACACAATATTTATAATGATAAGTAGTCTCCCCGCGCCTACGAGACCAGTGCTGGTGTCATACTATTGACACATTATTCCTAATGATAAGTAATCCCCTCGCGTCCTACGAGACCAGTGCTGGTGTCATACTATTGACGCAATATTCCTAATGATAAGTAATCCCCTCGCGTCCTACGAGGCCAGTGCCGGTGTCATACTATTGACACAATATACCTAATGATAAGTAATCTCACCACGTCCTACGAGACCAGTGCCGGTGTCATATTATTTACACATTATACCTAATGATAAGTAATCTCCACGCGTTTTACGAGACCAGTTCCGGTGTCATACTATTGCCACAATATTTCTAATGATAAGTAGTCTCCCCGCGCCTACGAGACCAGTGCTGGTGTCATACTATTGACACATTATTCCTAATGATAAGTAATCCCCTCGCGTCCTACGAGACCAGTGCCGTTGTAATACTACTGACACAATACGCCTAATGATAAGCAATCTCCCCACGTCCTACGAGACCAGTGCCGGTGTAACACTATTGACACATTATTCCTAATGATAAGCAATCTCCCCGCGTCCTACGAGACCAGTGCCGGTGCCATACTCCCGGTGCCGTTTCTCCCAAATGGCGGACAGGATATTTCTTCAAAGCATACGACAAATGGTAGCATTTTAACTTCTAGCGATCGGGAGAAAGGAACATAAAATCACCACCATTAACCGATTCGGTGAAGTGCGTTCATGTTAAAGCAAAGCGAGGAGGATGAAAAAAAAATATTGTAATGGAACTAAATCTTCAAGAGCGTTTCAATGACTTTTCTGCTGATTCTAAATGAAAGTAAATCGGGCGGAAAATACGATGTCATATGTTATGACCAGCTTATTGTAGCCAAATTCGATGCCGTCGGAGATACGTCAAACGTTGTTTATCGCAAGCGGTGAAGGACGCCATGGAACTGCACTGGATATATGCATTCAACGAACTTTTCAGCATAACGTGACCATAGGCGGACCCAGTGGACTGCCTATGAGGAGTACATACGCAGACAATCTGGGAATCATGTCAGCATTAGCTGGATTGACATGCATGTATTGCTATTGATGTTCCGTTGTGACATCTTACTTGCAAAAGATCAGCCAAAGGCCTGGTTGATACCCAAATACCGGTTAAAAGAACGCCTTTCTTCAACGCCCTTCCTGGCCATGTTTTCGGTGGCTACATTTACCGCCTCCATTTGACACAATGCCATTGGTGCATGTTGACTGGAGAATCCAACGAAGCGGCTGCAAGACGTAGCTATTATTCGCTCGCATGTTCCGCAACAGTAATTGACACGCGCGGACACATTCAATGTTTATTGTTTGCAGCTGATGATTCTGTATCGCATTAGTGTCACTTTCGCATCGGAGGTCACTCCGATATTTTTAACCGCTCATGAGGTAACAATGACTGCTGACATCACGGTCATGCTCACTGCAAGTAGCATTAGTGCCGCCACTTTCGCTCGGGCCGTAACGCTGTTTGACAGCACCAGCCTCTGCACCAGCGTAGTGATGACTGATGCAGTGATGCTGTGGTTGGTGTGGCCTACAAAGTATCTCGGCGCGGTGGCTCCAGACATGGTCAGTGTGTCATAGGGATGTCCTGTCGTGATCGAAAATCACTCCGATATTTTTCACCGTTCATGAGGTAACAATGACTGCTGACTGTTAAGGCCCGAAGGCCGATTCCTGGTAAGCTTCCATTGAATTGGGCTGTGACTGCGATAAAGCATTGTACCCACCGAGACCTGACGTCGGCACCCACTGGCAGTAATCTACACCGGAACCTGACACGTACACCCGCTGACAGTAATCTACACCGGGACCTGACACATACACCCGCTGACAGTAATCTACACCGGAACCTGACACGTACACCCGCTGACAGTAATCTACACCGGGACCTGACATTGACACCCGCTGACAGTAATCTACACCGGAACCTGACACATACACCCGCTGACAGTAATCTACACCGGGACCTGGCACATACACCCGCTGACAGTAACTTACACTGGGACCTGACACATACACCCGCTGACAGTAACCTACACCGGGACCTGACATCGGCACCTGCAGCCAGTAATCTACACCGGGACCTGACATATGCACCCGCTGACAATAATGTACACTGGGACCTGACACATAAAGATATCAGACCTAAAGACATAAAAGATTAGTGCAACTATGAGCCACAAGGGCCCTTCTTGGTTGCACTCTGTACACTGAACCAGTTGCCCACCAAATCTGTCAATCAGCCCTCCCTGTAATACTGAAAAGCAAGCCCTCTATTCTTATAATGATAGTCTATGCTGTTTTTAAAGATGTTCAATGTGCTGCTACTGACAATGTTTTCTGGCAGCTGGTTCCAGTGTTCTACTACTCTGTTGGTGAAGAAAGTCTGCCTGAACCTTGTTCTGCTGTGGTTAACTTTAATTTTGAATTTATGACCTCTAATTGTATCATTTCTGTTCAATTCGAACATTTCCCCAAGATATCCCCCCTCCAGACCATGGACAATTGTAAAGGCCTCGATGAGATCTCCTCTCAGCCTTCTATATCTAAGTGAAAACATATTCAATATCTTCAATCTTTCCTCATATGCCAGGTTGCTTATGCCATTAACCATTTTTGTAGCCCTCTTTTGTAGCCCAGCTGACATACACCCGCTGACAGTAATATACACCAGGGCCTGACATCGGCACCTGCTGCCAGTGATCTACACCTCGGGACCTGACATTGACACCCGCTGAGAGTAATCTACACCTCGGGACCTGACATCGGTACCCACTGACAATAATCCACACCTCGAGACCTGACATCGATACCCGCTTACAGTAGTCTACACAGGGACCTGACACCGTCACCCACTGACAGTAATCTACAAATCTGGACCTGACATCGGCACCCGCTGACAGTAATGCACACCGGGATCTGACATCGACACCCAATGACAGTAATCTACACCGGGACCTGACATTGACACCCGCTGACAGGAATCTACACCGGGACCTGACATTTACACCAACTGACAGTAATATACACCGGGACCTGACATCGGCATAGGCTGACAGTAATCTACACCTCGGGACCTGACATTGACACCCGCTGACAGTAATCCATCACACAGTTTGTCCCTTTTCATTGTTTCTTGGTTAACAATACACAAGTGGCATTTCCGAGAAAAACCCAAAGCAACGTTTCTTACAGAAAATCCACACCATGCAAATTTGGCGTTTTTTTCCAAAGCAATTCTCCACAGGCGAGGTTGGGTGCTTCTGTGTAATTCGTCATATCATTCTTCGCTCCGAAGCCTTGACAAAACTTCACATGGAATATGTGCTGACATGAGCCATTGATGAGCCCTGATTTGTTTAATGGTTTTAATGGTATGAAATGGTGAGTGAAATGTATTATAACTGCACTGGTAAGCCATACTATGCTGTTTTACGGGCTTCGCTTGGCAACGTTTTTGTAATAACTTGCAACCTACTAATGATACTCATCTCCGCCATGTGATGGCATCCTGTTATGTTTTTCTTACACACATGATGAAAACAACCTTGTAGCAATATTGCCATTTTATGGTCAAACTATGTGTGTTAGTGGAGTGCGATAGTTTGCAATAGTGGAGTTTGTAATACCGGTTGTGTTGGTATGGGTACTATGAGTAGATGCCTGCTGTGGTAATACCCATCTATGCTTCTTTTTGTAATCACCACACAAGGGAGTTCCATATCCCAGTGTGTTAAATCACATGTCTGCTAGGATTTTTGTGCTTGAACAGAAAATCGACCAGAGCATCCACCTCCCCAAGAAAAAGACCACAGCCGGCAACGAATTATTCCCTGACCTGGAAGCAGATGTGCTGTTCCGCTCTGGAAGAGATATCTCCTGTCTTCAAACTGATTCTAGGTAGCATCTGGTAGCGTCGCCCAAGAGCTGATTCTGGTAGCGTCCTGAACTGCGACATCCGTGCCCAGGAGCCCAATGGAAATGCTGCTCGCGGACTTGGAGTCTTCGCATACAACTTCGGTCTCGGATCGGAATTTCCGCCAGGCCAGCCCATGCCCGAGAGACTCAAATCGCTGAGAACAGCTGTGAAAGGACACCGGATGTCCTCTCAACACAAGAAGGCCCAGGCGCAGGCCAGAGATGCTAAGAACGATGGAGCGGTTCGTGGGGGTGAGTCGGACTCCGTCGCACTTCGTGTGCTCCCGGCGACGTACTACACGCTGAAGGAGTCTTTACCGCGGAGCATGTCCGAGGAGCTCATCGTCCTCCTTCACGTAAGTGGGGCAAATGTGGCTGACAAAAGCCAAAGTGCCTTGCTCATAAACAAGGTGCGTGATGCTTTCCATGGAGAGATGATGATAATGATACGGAAGCACATATCCTCTCAGCCGTGTGTCGCTCTTCTTGCCGACAAAATTACTTTAAATCGTCGCAACGTGAACATCACTGCCATCATCACGGTCGTTCCCGACGCACCACCAGGTCATCTAATATAGAGTCTCGTGATCGGCGCACCCGTGATGAAGCATCACGATAGCGAATCCATTGCCCAAGAGCTAAAAGCTACCGTTGCGCTCGTGGGAATTGAGTCGTCCCAAAGAGTGGCTTCGTTTCCAGCGGATGGCCAGTATCACCACGCGTCAATTGCTGAGAAACTCACACGTGCCCTCAACTCGGCCAACGCGGGAGGACAGACGGAGACAGTCCCAATACCTCCTATATGGGATGCCAGCCATCTGATGAACCTGGCGGAGCAAGACACCCAAGCTGAGTCTGCGTGCCTGTGGGTAGACGACATTGTCGAAGGTATGACACGCATTACAAAAAATGTTCAGCCACGGCAAGGGTCTAGAAGAACTTCTAGACACGACAGCGGATCATGCTATAACTGGGACACTGAAATTGTGGTCCAAAACCAGATTCGTTGCGTACCCCGTCAACACCTTCAAGGCATCTAAAGCCAATGCACAAGCCATGTGCAACTTCCTGCGTCATCGCCTGAAGAAAGAAAAACGGGCGGCTGTCGCCCAACAGCAGTGGGAAGACATCTCTTCTCTAGAAGGCGAGTGGGCAAGCAAACTGTCCTTATTGCATGTCCTTATTGCTGTTCTTATTGCAGGCACTAAAATAGGAAAATTACAACAAAAAAACAAACAACAAATGGACGCAATAATCACCCAAGCATACCAGCGGAACACCCATCCCTCGGTCCCATCTACTGCGAGACTATGATTAGTTGTTTTCATTGGTTTTTAAAATAATAAATATTCACTAACATCTACTTATTGAATCTGGCTGGATTGTTGATCATTGTGCATGTGCATACATAAGAGTGTGTTCTGTTCATTATCTAACTTCTAAATTATCCATGGATTTAATGTTTCGTGGATGTATGCAGATTTGCATATCTATGATGCTCATTGACAACACATACATGGTATTGTCTTGGCCTATCTTAAATTCGTTCATACATGTGGAAACATGCAGGTGTTGCTCCTCAGTATGAACAGTTTAGTATTTAACGCACCCACGCGCTACTGTTCCCCCCATATGCTTTCGTTCCTTTTGCTTCATGGTGAATAGCTTGAACGTTTCCATATTGCTTATTTTCAGATGAGACATTCATGTCGCGCATTGCTGCTCTTCACGACGTCTACGACATCCTTAGGCGGGGAAGCCAGGCACAGCAGAACACTCAGCTGCTACCCTGGGAGTGTCGCACTGAGTACGGCACCACGATCAGCAGCCTCCAAGGCATGGCGGCAGCCGCGGCTGCTCTGAGCCAGGAAGGAGTGAACCATGCAGCACATGCCCTCGGAGTGGTGGACTTCGAGGAACTCTGGCCAAATCTGATGCAGCATAAGAATCGCTTGCACACTCAGGCGAACAGTGTTCGCCTGAGTGTGCAAGCGATTCTTATTTGCCACATTCTCCGACGAGTTCACAGTAGGGTGGATCGAAAATTATAAACCAACTTCCGCGGGGTCAAAACGCGTGCGCGTGAATGTTCATAGACTGAAAATCGCGGCTAAACATTTTTCAAAAATATTCTAGATACCGCGCACGAAACGTTTTTGAAACGGTTCTTAGCGCCGCCAAGCGTTGAAGTCTCCATTAGTCTTTACCTTGTTATAAGAACATAACACCATAAGTCTTGTTCACGCTATTCCCCCACTAATTCTCGGCTACCGTTGCCAAGCTTACTAGTGTCTGCATGTCTATAACACCGAAGCTTTAATTATGTAATGAACCGTCAGCAACAATTACGTGATTAGAGGTGCACAATATTTACATTTTTGGCCACGTTTTCAGTTTTGCATAACAAGAGATACGTTCAACCGAGGTTTATTGCAGTTATTGCATTGCAGTTTTCGGAAACTTGTGATCACCACCATCTATGTAGGAACATAAATACGAGTCTGCCTAACTCTGTACTTGCAACCATTTAAACACACCATATCAACTAAACCATCATTTCAATCATCAACAGACGTCCTGAATATCGGCTGTGCGTTTTGTCTAGGAAACACTTTCAACTTTCAACGCATGGCAATAGATTATGGTACCAAATCATGGCGACAGGTCACCTCAGAATGGCGAAGCTGAACTCAGGAACGACCGGCTCCCTGAAGCCAGCTGTAAAAGTCCTTTGTATCCATCACCGGAAGATCGGCTCTGGACCGTGCTTTGGCCAGAATCAGAGCATGGCGTGCCGAGTACTCGGCCTTCTTCTGTGCCGCATCTGTCACCTCCTTTACCCAACGTTCCACGCCTTGTGAGTGACATGGAAATGCGCTGAAGTCCATGGGGTGTTCACATTGCACAGCCGCTGTGATTTCCTCGTCTGACATGTCCATGGTCAGTGGTGGCTCTGTTGCATTTGTCCAGTCGATCATTTCTTGGTAGTCATCGGCATCGAAGTTGATGTCCGGAACGACGAACTGTCTGATGTCATCCGGGTCATCGTCCTCGCGTTTCTTGGCTCGGCACATCCTGATCCGCTCCACGGCCGCCACCCTCGTCTCATGTCGGCTGTCGGTCAGCATGGCGGCGAGGATGTTCTCACTGTGTGCCCAGAACCCGTTGCGTTTCAGAACCTTTTGCACAATGTTGCGGTCATCTTCAGGCAACTTCCTCGACAGACGGATCAGTTCGAACAAGTTTTTAGCTCCATCACTGATGTGTGTGCGAACTCTGTACATAAACCACCCAGGGACGTACTGGTTCAGTATCATGAACACCACCCTCACTAGCTTCGGCGTTGGCGACTCCGTCGACACGTACAGGCGGAGGATCCTGTTCGCCAGAGTCACCCAGCGGGCCTGATGGATTGGACCAGGGTCTGCAGACAGCACACGCTGAAGGACTTGTCCTGGTCCTGCTTGGACTGCCATGCACATGCTGCACAGGTACTGCTGGTCTTTGTTCATCTCCTTCAGAACATCGGCTGGAATGGGAGGCACTTGACCCCTCACAGGCTTAAACTGAGCAAGGGGCAGTGCAGTCAAATCACCCTGAATGGCCTTACCAATCGGCCCTTTGAAGGAGGACTCGTCTCGCCATCAGCGTCCTTGAACACGTGTCTGAGCGTCAGTTCGTTGGTGTGTATGCCGCAAATAGCTTCCTGGAGAGGACGACCAACACCCAATTCAATCCTCCTGTTAACACCGCTATTGCGGCCTGTATTCACCGATGTGCCGTCCGACCCTATCACCACTGGATGGGCATCATTTTCCTGAATGACAGCCAACATCTCTTTGGCTATGTCCGCAGCACCGGCGCTCTGTGGAGACACATGGTCGACGTACCGGTGGCCTGGTTCAGCAACGACTACTTCATGCAGTTCTTTGACCATCTTGTTCTTGTTACCCACTCTATTCAGCGTTATATCTTCCCTACCATCATAATAAAATCCCACCAGGCGATCACGTCGGTTTTCCTTTGAGCTCTCATCCACTTCCTTCTTACCCCATTTGTCTCTCTGTCGCCGGATTTTATTGCGGTCAACCAGCTCAGCCTTGCTGTTGTGTGTGATTATCCCATAATCTACTAGAGCTGCGTTCAGCAAGCCGGCACCGGAGCGGTCAGAGGTACCATACCGATCACACATTCGCGAGAAGTTGGGAAGCTGTCGGCGGTTTTGTCCTCCACTACCACAGACGTCGTCATCAGAGCTTAGCGAATCAGAATAGCTAGCACCAGCCTCCTCCACACCATCCATTTCAGAGTCCTCACTGCTCTCTTCCACGTCTGCGTCCATGTCACTGAGCTGCTTCGCCTCTGAACTCTGCTGCACGCCCTTTTTGTCACGTTAGAGGGGTTAGTTGCGACACGTTAGAGGGGTCCGCGCCAGCTGCGGAGTCCGACGCGCGTGGTGCTATCTTTTTACGTGCCATGCTTCAATCAATGGAGACTTCGACGCCTGGCGGCGAAGAAATGTTTTTCAAAACGATTCGTGCGCGGTATCTAGAACATATTATATATTTTTGCAATCGTGTTGTCTTGTCTCTACCGATGCACGCGCACGTGTTTTGAGCCCGCGGAAGTTGATTTGCGAAAAAAAGTTGCATTCAATCCACCCTAGCGAACACCTAATGAACTTAACAGCCATTTATTCATCTGTCTAAAAGCTCACGTTTTTTTTTCGTCTGCAAGCTTAATATTCTCATTCACGTTACAGTTGCCAGTAACTTGCTTGTACTATCTCTGTTCCTCCCGACTTCTTGCTTTTCCTGGAATACTATGCTACTGGTGCTAACATTCGGTGGTAGTTAACATTATCCTTTTTATAATACAAAATAGCTTCGGCTATCGACATGCTGTAAGACTCCAATAATCAATTAATCAGCTATTATGTTCACTCGAAGCATAGCACAACCATTTTACTAATGAAATTCCAAGTTCTGTTTATTCAGCATCCGATTATCTTCGGCCCTATAATTATCATAATCTACAGCTCCGGCGGATCCTCGCGTTGTGCACCGCCTTGGTCCGCAAACTGAAGGCCAGGAGATAGGGAGCCGACGCTAGTGGCGAAGAAATAGCACAGGGAACAAGACCATCCTGGACAACATGACGCAAGTGCGAAGGGTTAGTGGTCTGACAGGTCTTCAGGCCTCACATAAATCACTCGGCGTTTAGGTGAGCTCAGTCTCTGAAGCCATCGTACAGCTGGTGTCGAGAAAGTTATTGCCGCCATCGGCTCCGGTGCCGAGCGGGAGTGTCCAGGAAGCGATCTCAACCCTGCGTGTCGAGGAGCGTACATACTCCAACCAAGCTCTCCTGAAGGTACTGCGAACACGTGGTCCGGGGGTCGAGCCATTCGTGAATCTAGTCGTCCGCCTGCAGCTGCTCACGCCCGTCGAAAGTGGTGTGGAATCCATGGGCAGTGTCCTCAAGGAGGTGCTCTCGATGCATCGCCAGCTCAAGCACGAAAATGCTGCAATGGAGCTGATGATTCGGTGGAATGGCCCTGATCTTGACGGCGCCGAACATCTGATCAAAGCAGTTCAAAGCCGAAACCAGTTTGATTTCATCAGTCGGTCCGCGAACGTGGAGCACATGCTCACGGGGACAGTGGTCGCCCGGCACAGAGCCTCCAAATCATACCGCTCCTGACTGCTTAAGTAGTGACCAATGACATTGTGTGACGTAGCTCACTGGCCCGAAGCGCCTCCTAGCGTGCTGTGAGTTGTGTGGTGTGTGCCGGGTTGTACTGTACCTGACCGTTGTTGGGCATGCATATATATATTGTGTTAATTCCCCACTGGTTCGCAACACTCCCACCAGTGTACTGTGGCTTGTGTAGGGTGGGCGGGCGAGCTGTATTCAACCCGGCTTTATTGTTAGCGGATGCTAGTAGGTAGTTATTCTATTCCTGGCTCACTGGCTGGTGATTCGCAGCAGGTCGTACGAAGTAATGCCAGTTTAGCGGCTATTCATAGTCCTGCTTGATATACTGTTATATGCAGTTTTCACCATGGATCCACTTAAAACATAAACAGATTGCTATCAACTGTGTATTGAGACTGCTTTGCTGAAACGTTTGCTTAGTTATAGGTATCATGTTCAGAACAACAGTTACATCGCAATATGTATGTAGCGAGTTTGGAGGGCTCGGAGTAGTGGATTCCAACCTTTAAGTGAGTCCATCCGGTGTATATGACAAAATGCGGCACTATGAAGAAAAAAATGGAGAAAAATCGTGCATTTGGAGTTTAGTGGGAGACAGTGTCGCCGTTTTCTTCCTCTCTGGACATAGGCAAGAAATGCATTTGGATGTGTAGTCGAGTTAGCTATTGTAGTTTAGAGGAACATCAGCTGTATAGATGACAAAGCGTCATGGTATCTAGTCGATAATCAGTTCGCATTAAATGTATATATATACATATGTATGTGAATATAAACATACAGATATATATATATATATACATATGTATGTGAATATAAACATACAGATATATATATATATATATGCATGTTGTTATCAAGTTATCATGGACTTCTTGGGGAGCGGTTAGTCATAAAGGAAATGAGTGTTTGCAGTCATAACGGCTGCAAACAAACTTGCCTCTCCTTTTTCAGATTGCACTCAATCATTGTGCACACGCCGGACCATCCACACCTTTCAAATTCTTTCGATATCTCAACATTCTGACACCGTACGTCAAGCCACGGCAAGGGATACCCACATAATGCAAATTGAAGCCATAGGCAGAAAATGCGAGGACACTGAAAATTAAACTAAACTTTGACATTCCAGGTTGATCTGACATGTCCCCGGTTTAAATGCTACTCGAGAATCGCCCAAGGGCATTCTCTTGATGACAAGCATGGGTCGCTTTGGAAGAAAACGAAGAATGGAGAATGATGATTGGACCATTGACTTTGAAAATGAGTGTGATTTCTGAACAGTTTGCTAGAGTATCCACACGGTACGTCTAATGACTCCACTTGATAACATTGAAGACATAGCGACGAGGCGCGAGGACTTCGAACAAGTTTACCTAGTCATCGTTCTTGATGTTGGGGTTTGACATTGACACATCCCGATTTAAAAATATTACTGGAGGGTTCACGACGGGCTGTTGCTTGATAGTGGATCTGGGTAACCTCGGGCAAAACCACAGAAAAAAATGAGGTGACAGGACAAATCAGGTAGAACTTTGATCCATCGATATTATTTCGAAATAGGAATTATCTGATCCTGTAGAACAAGACAGAACGAATGATACAACACTATTGGCCTACATTTTCTTCAAGTTGAAACCATAGCGATGAAATGCGATGGTATGGAAAAGCTGAAACAAACATTTCACCTTGACATATCCAGGTTTGAGATGTTACTCAAGTGTCAACCATTGATTATTGCTTGATGACAGGAAATGGTGGACAGGAAACAAGAGACAGGACAGGATAATTTTGGATAGGTGTGAGAGAAAACGAAAAACATGGTGACCAATGGATCAATTGGCATTTGTCGGTGACAAATAATTCGATTGCTTAGCCTTCTAATACTCCAGAGCACGACACGTCCAATGACGCCCATTTGATGGAAATAGCAGGCGTAGGAACCGAAACTCGCATTCGATCGATATCGCTTTAATATCGCAATCGAATAAACGAAGCAAATCTTACTAATCTTACCTTTGACCTTTGAACTCGAAATTTGACCGTGACATGTACCCATTCTCAATGTTGCAGGATGGTTCACAACAGGATACTTCACCAGAGTTATGCAGGTTTGGGTGAAAACGAAAAAAGAGGCTACCGAATATACCGGTTTGTGTTGAACCTTGAGCGTTATAGTGGGAAAGTTAGACCCATGTAGTTCATTCCAGCGTGTTCAGTGCCATCATATGTCGGAAATGATTCGAATGATGACAACCCTGACGCTGAATGCCGATGACAATACACATACGACTCGGCCAAATCGCCACTTTTCAGAAATTACAAATAGTGGTTACACCCATGGGGGTGGCATGACATGGAGGAAATGGAGGAGCCCACGATCCATTTGGGCTCATACATTGCCTGCATCCCATTCCTCCCCCAATAATTTCCAGTTTCATAAATTAAAGCCCCTGCCGCATGTACATAATCCCCTGTGAATATAGCCATTATAATATTCTAGAGTATTATGTCACGCGTACATAGGCGTAGGTACACCGCGCGTGCCTGTGTACGCACGCGTGCGTACGCAGACATTTTGCTTCTCTGTAAATCGACGCATGCATCGTTCACGGCCGCGTCGATATACACCAGTACAGCCTCCTGAGCATACCAACGCCTCCATGTGCCTACTTACACAGGAATCACTTTCTGTGTATAACGATGCGCGCGGGTATACATATATATATATATATATGTATATGTGTGTGTGTGTGTGTGTGTGTGTGTGTGTGTGTGTGTGTGTGTGTGTGTGTGTGTGTGTGTGTATGTGTGTGTGTGTGTTACTCGGCTTATTGAAATCAATGCTACGTTCTTGCTGGTAGTGGACGCGATGGTTGACGTTCCATGCACAACGTTCCATGGTTGACGTGTGCACTCAGTGTCGTGCGAAAACTAAGGAGGCAAATATCACGGTATAGAATTTATTCGAAATTTTGCCCAAACAAACAGAGCAGGAAAAATATGTTCAAATGAAACAATCTGGAGACTGTTGCATGTCTAAATAAATCGAGCATTGTCTGTGAAGGTTTCCTTTTATACTAATTGTGTTGACTTTACCGTTCCGATTGCATGCTTGTTGAACTATTATGTTATGTAAGTGCAAATTGTCGACCAGACGTATTGGGAGGCAGCGCAGTTTACTCCGTCCATTGCATGTACACCGCATATGGGTGCATTGCTCGTCTGTCAAAATTATGATCGTGTCGTACACTCTGTCAATTACCCCGTTTACATGAGCAGCAAAACTTCCGAATAAGATGCGATAAGGAAAACTTTCGAAAATAATGCTCTTGTAAATGGTCTTTTGCGGAGCAAAACATGCGAAAAGCTTATCGCAAATTTACACTTCTGTAGGTGGAATTTTGCGATTAGCGCCAATCATGAACTATTAACGGTACAACTGAAAGGGTTATGACACGTCTTGAAGCTATTCTCTGCCAAGGTTTGAGTAAATTTAGGGTAGCCATGAAAATTTAAACTCTTATTTTTAGTTATGATTGCAAACCTACTTAAGAAACACAAAAATCTGGCATGTTTCAACTGAAGGCGGCGCCGAGACGTTACGTTATTAGTGCGTGCCCCAACTGTGAGGTTTACGATTTGGCGGAGTGTTCTAGCTTGCTGGTTTGCTTTTGGGTTTTGCTGACTTATCTCTCGGATTTCGTTGGGAACTTGATTTAGCCTCCTTATTTAATTATTGCACAGTCTATTCTGGAATAATTAAGTCTGGAAACAATGCACCATTGGACCCACGAAGAAGAAAGGGCTATGTTGTCGATAGTGTTAGACAAAGGGCTTTTCACTGCTATAGATGGGAAGAAGGTGCGCAACGTGCAGGTAAGTGATTTGGAAATATTGGAAAAGTATTGCATGGCTCTCTGGTTCATGCTTCTGAAGTGCCTTTATTTTGTGTATGTTCTTTTTCAAATACTTAGCATGCATGTTGTCCACTGTTAGGGTGACCGTGATGGCTGTCAATAGGGCAAGGTTTTCACATTTAGGGAATTTTGTGATTTAGCAGTTCATTAGAATTTCCAGAATATGAGGGTGATGTTTCGGATGATTAGGCATGGACTCAGCAATGTTATGAGGTATATGAACATTTTTGGAGTTCATTAGGTGAGAAGCTGCATTCTTTTTCATCGCAAATGGGTAAATATGGATGTCACATGTGGAAGTTGAAAAGGATTATAATCAAATGCATCTGCATTGATGCACACTAGCCAGCATTTGGTATGGGGCATCCGTGCATTGTTTTGGATGGACAATATTGAAAGTGAATTTTAAAATGGAAGAGGTGGAATTGGAGTACGGGTGACTGGAACAAGGCCGCAGGTGGAAGTGTTGAATATAATAAGACTTAAAACTAGCTGGGGACAGGAGGAGCTGGACCAATGTCAAATGGGAAGATTTTAACTGGAATTGAGTTGAATGGGATGATATTTATGTGTAATGTCAAATGGAATAAGGCTAAGAGTAGAAGGGATTCTTAATAGTATTAAGTAGAATCAAATTCAAGACCTGTCCTAGAAGAGTTTGTTCAAAGGCACAGAGGAGCATTCACTCTGCCCAAAGATTGTGCAGACAAACATTCCATTGCTGTAGCACATTCCAATGCTTGAATCACTGCATATTGGTTTCTATCAGCTCTTTCTGCAATATGCAAGAATTGGATTTCCCCCGTGGGTTGAGAATGGCTATGAAATTTGTGAGTTATTTGCAGCATTCATTCTTACTCCTAAAATTTCATCTTATTTTAGCATTATGATTTCGATTTCCCACTATTACACCAGTACTTTTCTTCTGGACCATGCACAGTTCTGAAGCACATCAAGTTGTCAGAATGAGTATTTGTAGTTGCAATGTCTGGACAAATATGTTCCATCAACTTCAATATACTGCATCCAATCTGCAGGAAATGGTATCATGTAAACCCCAGGATGTTGATCATGCTGCAGCTCCTATATGTCCAGCTTGGCCTGTTATTGTTTTGTTTTTATTGCATTGCACCCATGTTGACCCATCTCAAGTCATAAACAAATAAGCTTCAGCAAGCATTTGTATTTCATCATTATTTATTGCAAATGCAGTGCATTGTAGTTATGAAAGTCCATTTGTGATGTAACAATATACCATTTCATCTGAGGAAATCCTAAGGCATCAATATTCCATGTATGTAATTGTTACAACCCAACGCAGTTTTCTGACAGATTGTTGAGGAGAATTGAGATATGCTAACTGAGTACCAAAAAGCAAACTATTCATACTTATTTCTAGGGATTTTCTAACACTTGTGCTGGTGATGCCAGATGCCAAGAAGGATGGCCACAGTTCTGAAAAACATTAAGTTGTCAAATTGAGTTTGTTTTTGTTGTTGCAGTGTCTGAACAAATTGCTCCATCAAACCCAATGTTCTGCCACCAAACCCATGTGAAGGGGATGCAACTGAACCCCAGTATTTCCGTCTTGGCCTCTTCTTTCATTTTTTAGTGCATTGCAGTCATGCTGACCCATCTCAAGCCATTAATAAATGTGCATCCAGGAAGCAATTATATTTCATCGTTATTTCTTGGAAGTTTGGTGTATGGTACTATTGAAAGTCCATTTGTGATATAAAATATTAAACCTTGTTATCACAGGATCTCCTAATGCATCAATGTTCTATATATGTAATTGTTCTATCCAAACTTAATTCTTCTGAAGACAAAAAATATTACTGACCAGAACTGAGATACTATATGTAACCAAGCACCAACAATGCAAACTATTAATACTTATTTCTGTGGAATTTCTAACACATCTGCCTCTGGTGCTGGGTGTTAGACAGTGGCTGCAAATGTATGGGGAGCTGGTTCACCCATGGCAAATTCAAGAAAAATAAGGAAGTGGCTTCCTTTTGTTGGAAGGTGGCTTTGCTCTTTTGTGTACCCCCTCCCTCTGGATTGTGTGGCACACGTAGCAGGTCCTGATGGAATCCTTTGAATGCAGCATGCCAAATTGTAGCCTATTAACTATGTAAGCTCTCACCTTAAAAGCCTACTGAAAACTGTTTGCGTCTTGGGCATGCTTTGTCACAGCTGAATGTGATTCAAGCATGCTGTTGCCATCATTTGAAATGTGTCTGATAGGTAGAAAGAGTGCAATCGCATGGCAATTCTGCCATTGTGGAGGATTTTAGTTATAGCTTTTCCATTTTAGTTGAAAGGCTTTCATGTTATCCATTTTCATGTGTTGGAGAGCCACCCTCCAGTCCATCTTTAGCATATGGACCTGGACAATGCCCTGAGCAAAGCTTAGTTGCTACAATGCATTGGTGATACAACATAGATGAGTTAATATTTATAGTTATAAAAAAAAAAAAATAATTAAAAAAAATAGTAATAAAAAATGGTGATACAACATAGATACAACAGCTTTGCTGATATGCAGCTGTGCTCACTGGGGATAGTCCTCGCCTAGATGGCACACCTTTTTTTGTTCACTGCATTTTCTTCAAAGATTATAGTTGAACATGACATTGTAGTCGGGGAAACTAGTCACCCATTCAATTACCAAAGCACATTCCAATGCTGGAAGCACATACTGGCTTATAGCAGCTCTTTCTGCAATGTGGAATAATTGGATTTCATCTTAGTACTGAGAATGCCTACCAAAATTGTCGGTTCATCCTAGAAAATATTCTTACTCTTCAAATTTCATTTCATTTTAGTGTGATGACTGATATCCTGTAATTATATCAGTATCCTTTCTTCTGAGCAACACTCAGTTCTGAAGAACATTTAGATGTCAAGTTGAGTATTTTAGTTGCAGAGCCTGGACAAATATATTTCATCAAATTTAATATGCTGCCACCAGCCCTCAGGAAACGGAAGCACCCGAACCCCAGGATGTTAATTTTGGTCTGTTTTGTTCATTTTTGATCCAACTTGACTTTGTATGAATAGTAATATGTTTAGTGTCCTTCTAGTAATGGCAGATACAGCTCTCATGAACGTTTGCAGTATACAATTAGGAGGTTGTTTCAAATGGCGTGTTCCCATTGCCATTACAGTGGCAAGTGAAAGTGCTTAATCTTTGCCGGATTTTTGCATGTGCCTCCTGCAGGGGCCATTGGGGTAGAAGTTAGGGGAGGTAGCGAGGATACCGTTCTCCATCAGTTTTCGGCGGGTATCCCTATACGAGAAGATGGCATCCCCGTCCCCTCGCCATAGATTCACCTAACGCCAAAGGCCATAGGTTCACCTAACTGGATCATAAGCTTCCTCTCTCCTCCCCTTTCCCACCAACGGGAACGAAGAAAAGCAAGCAGCCTCGCACGCATTTGACCGCAACAGTAATTTTGAAGCTGCTTCACCCAGGCGTATGGCCTACTGCATGGTTTGTTGCTGCTGCATAGCTTGTTCCTCGCATCATGCATAGTTACACTGTGTATTTCCCCAGATATTCCAGCACGTATCCGAGGCCCTAGCCACGATGGGGTATGACCGCCCATCGGGTATGTGCCGGAATAAGCTGAAAGCACTCCGAATCAAGTACAACAATCATCGAAAAAACATGGGACATTCCGGAGCTGGGGCTGACGAACTCCCGAACCAGGACATCCTGGATCGTCTCCTGGGAGGACGACCGGCTGCAAACGTCAGTGCCATGGCAGTGGACCTGACATTCAACGAGCAAGTGACGTCAACCCCGAAAGGTGAGGGCAGCGCCTTATGCCTTTCTGTATTAGTTGTATATCCCAGTATTCAAATGATGGATTCTCGTTCAATATGAGACGTCGACACGACTATGGTATTATGTCGAAATTCACTATGGCCATTTAAATAAATGCCTTAATAAATGATGCCATTTAAAATACCCATTGTGTCCTTCGAATTCAATTTTCAGCCAAGAGGGGATTGCTAATCCCATACAAATTTTGCCCGTCATCGCTGCCTGCCGCCACTGCCCACTGTTCGCTGCCACCCACTGCTCGCCGCAGCCATCGCACACTGCTTGCTGCCACCCACTACTCGCCTCCGCCATCGCCCACTGCTTGCCTTTACCGCTGCCTGGTGTCGCCCTCACAGCCGCCGCTGCCGCCGCCAAATCCTCCTCTCCACGGCCGCCGCTGCCGCCACCAAATCCTCCTCTCGACAGCCGCCGCCGCCCATGCCTCCGCCGTCCGCCGTTAATGGGCGCTGTATGACCGAAGCAGTCGATGCCCTAAGCCCAAATAACCAACCAACCATGCCTCCGCTGTCACTCATGCAGTGTAAAATAATTGACCATGAGGCCTGGAAATTCACAGTTAATGGAATTGTGTTATTTCATCCTTGTCTTAGGTTTTTACCATTTTGCCACATGTGTGGGCAGTCATTATGCACACGACTGCTAAATAATGTGAAATGCGTGTGACCGAAGTGAAAGGCATTCCGCTTTTTTAATCCTCAAGTGGCGATCCTCTATTTTCTTCCAGTCTTTCACTATTCCCAAGCAAATTCTTTCTTCATACACACAGTTAATGGTGAAGTGATTTTATGACACTGCACTCATGCCTTCGCCGCCGCCGCCGCTCATGCCTTCGTCGCCGCTCATGCCTCCACCACCGCCGCCGCCGCCGATGCCTCCGCCTTCGCCTTCGCCACCTAGGTGTCCTCTGCCGCCGCCGCCGCCGCCGCCGTCGCCCATGCGTCCTCTGCCACCACCACCGCCTATTCTTCCTTGGCCGCCGCCGCCCATGCCTCCGCCGCTGTTGCCGCCAATTCCTCCTGCGCCGCCGCCGCCGCCCAGGCCTTCCTCGCTGCCACCCATGCCACCGTCGCCACCTATACCTTCGCCGCCTCCGCCCATGCCCCCTCCGCCCCCGCACATTCCTCCACCACCGCCGCCCATTCCTCAGTCGCCAATGTCGCCCAAGCCTCTGCCAGCGTCGCTGTCGCCCATGCCGCCACCGTCACCTCCTGTCACTGCATCCCGTAGTTACTACCATTTGTTTCAACTGCGATGATATAAGATGATTCATGTTTGCATGATGACATGTTTGTTGAGTTGACCGTACCAGTTAGACGTAATTATTATTCTTATTTTTTGCAGGAGAAGAAGATCCCTTAGTGATCTTTCGAGGCCAGGTTTCCCAGATGGTGAACACGGATGAAATTTCCACCATATTTGAGCTCACGCAGACTGAGCTCGGGATAAACCTTCCGAGCCCCTCAGTCACCTGACCGGCACCTGCCCGCGGTGCAACCTACCGTCGGCATTGCACCATCGTCATCTCCCCGCCCACCCAGCAGCGCAGTTGAGAACTCTCCATTAGCAACTACCAACCGCCCACCCTCATCCCAACATTCAAATGTCTCATCCGCCAGATCTTCGTCTTCGTCATCCTCGTCGACCGCCTCTGGCTCAAGCACGGCTGCATCACGAACAACCGAACCACCAACCAGCCGCCAGCGCCACCAAACTCGGCTTCCCGCAACTCCGCAGAATGCCTCCACGAGTTTCCTGGGAGACGATGTCGGCCTGAGCTCCACACCGAGAGCTGTACAACAGCGGCAGGCTCGGCGGCACACTACAACAACACATAGGGAAAGACTCCTAGCGTCGGTGGAGCGCTTGGATCATTACGAACAGCAGGAGCAAATGAGGGAAGAGGCGCGCGCTGCCCGCGACGAGCAGTTCAGACGCGAATTTCTGGATGAGATGAGGGCGGGCCGTCAACTGTTGAGCGCTGCAGTGGGAGCTATGCAGGCGATTGCAGGCCGTGCCTCCCGACACGAACATGGTCGCCACCATTGCCGATCCCGCTCTCGGTCGCCACTGTAGGCACGACGCTCTCAAGATCCGAGTGATCCACTCAACGCCCCACTCATTTATCCGAGCTTGTTGGTTCGCATAACCAAGAATACACGTTCATGTTCATTTTTTGCTTGTTTTCTATTCATGGTTGCGAAACGACGATCATGCGGCGTTGCCGATGCGAGCGTGGGTACAAACGACACACGCGGCCGTTGCAGGGCGCGGGAGGCTGCGCCAGTGTTTCAACGGCAGCACCTAATACTGTGACACGATGCTTGGGCGACACGACCGCGTACATCGCTTCCTACTCGGCGCAAGGTTTGCTGGCGGAAAATTGCAAAACTCACGCTTGTGGTTAGTACCGGAATGAGACCATATATGTTTGGAGCGTCTCGAGACTCACTTACGGCTGACATTCTAGCATCAGACCCATGGGCTTCCACGGGAAAGAATGACCTCATGATGACATTCAATCTTTCAACCCCGGCCCCCAAGCACGCTGAAAATGGTGAGGTTCCGTCCCAGGTTCCAAGTTTGATGCATCCGCTTCACAGCAAGTTGCTATTGCCCTGCCCCTACGGCAGACTCACTGCCGACGGAAGCGCAAACTCGACTCCCTCAAAGGGTAATGTCTCGCTAAGTAAAGCCGAATATCTTCTCTAGCGTCCCTTGCGCCACGCTCGTACGTCGCAGTGTGAGATCGGACGCTTGGCTGGGGGTATTCACGTGTAACTTCGACACCAGGCAGCCAGACGTTGAATCTCTCCCTCTGTGATTCACAAAAATTATGAAGTATGCAGCATGCAGTTACAATAAGTGGCACGTGCGAGACATCGGCGTCGATACGCTTCTGCAACTTCCGCCACCGCCCTTTCAGGCGCCCGAAGGAGCATTCTATCACCATGCGCCCAGCGCTAAGGTATACATTAAAAGATTCTTCTTCGGCTTCCAGGCGCTCCTGCTCAGCAGTCAGATCCCGGGTTCTCGCAGAAGCCACAGCCTGGGCGTAGGGCTTCATGAGCCATGGTTGCAGCGGGTATGCAGGGTCACCGAGCAGGCTGAGCTGAACTGGTACGCCTTCTATCATTCTAAGTTCCTGCAAAAAAAAATGACAGAAACCTTATATGGATCAAAGCGTGCAAAGGTACACACTAAAAGTACGAATGAAAAATTAATCACACCAAGCGAACCGTAACCATTCGGGTCACAAAATTAAAAGGGTCCATGAAATTGTCCTTAACAAGATTACATATTTTTTTACATACTTCCTGGTGCATGAGGGTGCTGTGAAGTCCAGCCACAAAGAATAAGCATCACTGGGAAGGAGGTACCTCAGGCCACGGGAAGTGGTCGCCACCGCAGTCAGTGTTCGGCCCACAAGGACCCAGACCCTGGGCGCGAAAATGATTAAATACATGCGGAAACACGCTATGGCCCAAATAAAAAACATCTTTTAAGCCAAGAACTTCTCCAGTGACATTCCAAACATTTACCGTAAATGGGCAGAAATGTAGGAAAGCAAATAATTTAGATACCAACCTACCTCACCACATAACTTAGCAGATTGCATCCATGTAGCCAGGAGCATGTGGATACATTCTACAATTGCCACATTTACGAGTAAGGAGGATCAAGTTGTCATTTGGGACGTGGCTTCCTGAAAGAAACAAAAATGGTAGTTTTAATCAACTTCAGGTACAGGTCTTACACAAGTCAAAGGTTCATGTCACCAGGGGTTGCTGAAGTCATCTGTGATTAGCTTAGGTTTGAATACAAAATTTATTGCATTTTAACACCATGCTGTTGATTTTGCTATAGTTACTGGAAAGTGTGGCATCCTTGATCATTACCATTCTTTGCAATAAAAATGAGAACAATCCAATATGTTTGGAAACTCAAAATAAAAGGGCCACCATCAAAGAGGTTTCAGTTTGGAGGTGGTTGTTGTTCCTGCCTATTTACCTCCCACTCTCACTGGTTGGTTGTTTTGTCAGGGTATCAATTCCTGTCCAGAAACCAACACAATCCATAGTTTATCCTGTTGATATGTACCTATATAGGCAATTGTCTATAGAAGAAGCCCCTGAATAATTGAGTGCAAATAAGAAAAACGCAAGGACTGGGCTCGTTGAAGCTTCCTTGGCAACTAACATTTCTTTGATAAATCACATGTCAAAAAGATATTCACTGCTTGAAACTATGTCATGGTGATAGTATTGGCACAACAGATGATGTAGACTCATTCAGTAATAAAACCTAGGTGATCCAAATCAATATGTTTCAGGTGATCCAACATCAGGCTAGGTTAGGTTTCTTTTTAAATCTTACATCATGCTTTATTATCTTCACTTCCCAAAGATTATATTTTTCTGCACATTTTCAATATTTCAAGGAAGTGGGAATAGTGGGAGTGGGAATTGCATTGTCATAAGTGTGCATTTGTCCTTCAGGTTATTTGAATGGCCTCAATGTTATTTTCTTCAAGTTATTGCTTCTTGAAATTTAAGTATTCTAACCTGAATTGTTTATATCTAGAGGTGTTCTCATCCACCAAATGGTCATCAAATGCATTGAATGCACACCAGAAAGCAGAACGAAACACTAAGCCAAAAGTTTCCCCAGTAGCGTTCTATACGTTCACCGTAAATGGGCAGAATTGTAGCTAAGCATATAATTAAGGTACCAACCTGCATCACTTCCTGATGGAACCACAGCTTGCGAACCCTTGGCAGGCGCCACCTCCTTCCTCCATACAGCAGCTGACTTTGAGAGAGCTGAAGATCCACAAGATGATTCATGATGCGCCGCCTGCTCCTGCGCAAGTGCCTGAAGGCTCGATAATCGAAGTTTGCGGTTCCTTCCGTCGTACCTTCCATGAATACCGTAAAGCTCTTCTGGCATTCAATTAGGTGCTGACCACAAACCCAAACCATGAATGCAGCTTGGGCCACTCGCAATCCTGCTTCAACATCCATCTCCGCATCAGCTAGATACCCGTCGTTCTCGTCAATGCTCCTGCCACCAAAATCCTTCGAATTCACAGATTCGCTGGCCCCCTACCTTTCGCCCAACAACCTCTAACTACTTGGATCACTGATAGTTTTTGCTGTATGCGCCGTTTCTCGAAGCAGGTGCGTCAGAAGCGCAAAAAATGCGCCAAATATTCGAAAGTTTTCACCACATCGAGTCAGCCGACAAATCGCATAAATCCGATTGGGTGGCTGCTTTGCTCTTGTAAACGGGCCGCGCGATCGGAACTTTTGCGAATCGACCGGATCAGAAATTTTCGATTACGGCTGAGCTGCTCATGTAAACGGGGTAAATGTTCCAAATGATGAGGTCTCGAGATGTGAGCCTTCACTGGAATACAAAATAGCAATAGCTACTTTTTAGAACCATCGGCTGGACTTGTTTTTGTTTTTCCGACATCTGCTTTGGTATTGGACGGCATTTATTAATTCACAGATATCTGATGAATAATGCCTGTGAAACGCGTAATGTCCTCCCACATAATGAAACACTCATTCGGCTGACATCAAAATGCTCCTGAAGTCTGACATTGTTGTTTTGGAATAACAACAGTTTTCTTCATTCAATTTTCGCAATGCAAGGAACAGGATAGAGAGAGACAGCCATAAAGTCGAAAGAGAACTGCAGTTGAGTTCCTGAACACGTAGCCGAGTCCCTGTAGCAAATCTCCAACAGTTGTACTCAGTTTATACTAGGAAACCTGGCTGAGTGTTCTGCACCGAATTGGCGTTGGTGTTGGCGGTGTTGAAGTTGCCGAAGGGGCCGTTGCTTGATGATTGCTGAGCCGAGGCCGAGTTGGAGCTGGAGCCACCGTTAAAGGCCGAGCCCTGCACAACAGATGATGTCAGACTGTGACCGTGGCAGTTGCTTTGTATGCCTTTGGGGGCGAGCACCACCTCAATGTTGGCTTTCCCACTCAAAATAATTAGAACTTTTATTATTGGACCATGTGGGGTGTGCGCATAATCCATTTGAACATCCACATTACCATCATGCATTTCGTGTTCCCCACAAATAATTTTCAGAAATCAACATCTATGACTAGGACCACATTACACCACACGACGTCAGACAACGAACATGACTTTCAAACGCATAAAGATACGTCAAACCCACAGTCAACTTTGCCGAAGCATCTGGAGACAGAGGCAATGCAAACCCTAGCAGCTTTTTGCCTCTGGCATGCTTCATATGTACGGAAGAGGGCAGTAAATATGAACAAATATACTGAGATATTTTCCAAACAGAAAACCCGGAGTCTACTTCACTAATACTACTTGTCAATTATTCGCTAAAATAAAACTCATAGTTAGACAACGAGTTTAATTGCTGGGGAAAAAGCCAAGAGGTATATTGTTACACGAGTTACAATATATGCACCTTCCATAATATAACGATACATGGCATATGGAGCTCCATGACGACATTGCATATGAACTAACCCGTCCCGTCTCGGTGGGGTCTTCAACCGCGCCCCCCTGAGGATTTTTTTTCGCGTATAGTGAACAAACGGCGCGCGGCAGCGCACAACAATTTGGCATACCATTTTCCACATCAATTTGGCATGCTGCATCAAAATTCTGAAGTCGGTTCATCTAGGGTCAACGAGTTAGTCAAGGTCAAGTGATGTCACCTCCAAAAAAGTTCAACCAGTCGCCACGCGTTAACGGATATAGATATTCTAATGAAACTTTCAGCGTTTGCTTATCTTTAGGGATGGAACAAAACGTACGAGAGGAATGTCTTTCCCGTTTTTCCGTTTTCGACAACATACAAATTTTGCATGTTTGCCAATTGCAGTTAAAATCGAAGATCCTGGCTAATGTAAACATTTTTTGATGAGGGAAAGTTGAGTTCCAACAACGTTTCTCAATCTGCTCCACCCAATAGAACAGGAGAATTAAAGAGAATTTGACAACTAAAAAAAGAATCGATTAAAGATGAAATTTTTATTTTTGGGGGCGAACAAATATGTATGGCCCTTCTCGATGCACCTCATATGCACCGATATATGCACCTTACATAACATAGCGACGCACAAAAAGCATCAGACACAGTGCATACGAGCTGATCAACAATTGGGATGGAATACCCTATAGGTATTCAAGTATTGGGTAAAGCACAGCTGAGAACAGGCAACGACGGCTACCTCAGCTAATGTCATCTAACAAGAAATGTATAGGACTACTCACCCCAGCATTTGAGTTCACGGAGGTAACACGGGAGCCGCCGAATAGCCCTTGCTGACTTGCCGCCAAGACTTGGGCGTTGGCCTGGCCCGAGGCGGTGTAAACGGCAGGTGACAGTGGCACATCATGGTGATATGAGGTCACGGAAGCGGCAGGTCACAGTGGCACCTCATGGTTATCTGAAGGGCGTAGTTGTATGAGATGTTAAGGTATTGAGCTCCGGGTACGAAACATCCCATGTTCAGCACTCACACCGCCGCTGAGGAAATTCCACAATGCCGCGCGCCGACGGCTAAGTAGTGTAGGTGACGTCATTACCCGCGAATGTGTACAAAGCGTACCGTGAATCACCCAATACAAAAATATTGGTGATCTGAGATCACGGAAACGGCAGGCAACAGGTGCAGCAGGCCACAGCGGCGCAGTTCGTGGCGATCTAATGCCACAGGTACTGCTGATCTCAGGGACACTACGTGACTACCTAGGTAGGTTAGAGGTACGGCAGGTCAGTGGCACTTCGTGGTCACTTGAGGCTATGTATTGCCGGTGAAAGTTATACGTCATCACTTTCGAATGTAGCAGGATCTAGATTGTAGGAACAGAATGACACTTGGTGATATGAGGTCACGGAAACGGCAGGTGACATTGACAGCTCATGGTGATCTGAGATCATGGAAGCGGCAGGTCACAGTGGTACCTCATGGGGATCTGATGTGGCTGGGTATTCATGAAACGCACGATATTTTTCAGTGACGGGATAGCGCATAGGTGAAAAATACTCAGCCTCCAGGTAGTAAAATTGTGGGTTGCTCAGATTATCAATTTGAAGATTATCGAAACAAAATTGAGTTAATAATATTAACTTAATTGAGATCGTGGTTCCTCTAGCACAGCACAAGAGTGTTTGCATGTGTAGTTCTCAAAAGCCATTCTATCCAATTGAATTCGTGGTTTTTGGACGATTCCCGGACTTCAATGGACTATAAAGATGGATGTCTCGAAAGCTCAAAACTTCGGCTAGTCTTGACGAACCTTCAACGCGGCCCCTGTCAATGTCCATTGGCAACCGGTGACGTC
>JAOTOL010000908.1:0-97500 GCA_034440575.1 Imbricaverruca yamaguchii | reverse complement strand
ATTTAGCCTTACGTACATTTGCGTATACGTACATTTGCGTTTACGTACATTTGCGTATAGGTACATTTGCGTTTACATACATTTGCGTTTACGTACATTTGCGCTGACGTACATTTGCGCATACGTACTTTTGGGCATACGTACTTCTGCGCATACATGCATTTGCGCTTGCATACATTTGCGCATACGTACATTTGCCCTTACGTACATTTGCGCTTACGTACATTTGTACACACGTACTTTGCGCTTATGTACATTTGCGCTTACGTGCATTTGCGCATACGTAAATTTGCGCTTACGTACATTTGCGCATATGTACATTTGCCATACATACATTTGCGCTTACGTACAATAGCCATACGCACATCTGCGCTTACGTGCATTGCTTATGTACATTTGCGTACGTACACTTGCTTTACGTACATTTGTCCGGTTACCATATATATATACATGTATATTTGCAACATTGTAGATAGTGTGTTCAGAACAAATTATGTATTATGTGGTACAGCTTTGAACTTTTTTATTGAGACCTACCATTCCAGGCCCAAAGCCATATAATAGCACTGCATGACCGATGTAGTCGATGCGCCCATAAACTCCAATATCCAACCAACCAACACCATACAAGTAAGTGGGAAAGCAAGCGCACAATGTGGATAACATGAAAGCGTACACCGGATAATTGATAATTGATACCTTACATGACCTCCCTAGGCCTTGACCTGAGGTCATGGCTTCATGACCTTGACCTGAGTTTCGGTCGACCTGACTTTAAATTACACCGCCTATTGTCTATAGCGCATTTCAAGGACTGTCGAATAGCCTTCGCCATTTGTTTCTATCTGTTACAGGTCCTGAGATATGTGTCAATATCTGAGTCCCGCCTGATCTGGTCGAATTTGACCTATGATGGCCCAGTGACCTGAATGTTGACCTGAGCGAAAAAAAAATGACAGAAATACGTTCGATAGAGCCCGTCCCCAGCTATCCAACGCCGTTTTCCGTTTTCCGCTAGCTAGCATAGTTCCCGAGATCTTACGGGGGAGCAGACATCTGCCCCCCCCCCCCCCGGACATGCGAAGTTGGCGCGGACTGCCGGACGTACGAGTGTTAAACTCCAATATTTAACCAATCAAGACCATACAAGGAAGTGGGAAAGCAAGCGCACAATGTGGATAACATGAAAGCATACACCGGGTAATTGATAGCATGACTTATAACAAATGGTGATGGATATATTCGTATTCGGGAAGTTTTATGAGCCATGCAACAAAAACGCTACTTCTGTAGTTGAGTCGAAGGTAGCCGTTTTCATCCAATTTCCCAATTTATGACTTGTATTATCAAGAACAGGTGCAGCCAGCTTCATGCACACAGACATATCGAACAGATGTCATAATTGGTAGTTGGTATGGACTAACACCCTCTGTCACACCAATTATTTTCAAAATCATCCATCAATATATGCAGACTGCATATGCACCCACAACCCAAACGCCTGCATCCAATCATGTGTAGGCCTACGGTTAAGCTTAGTCCATATCATTCCGTACTTATGGATCAGGAAGTGGATACTTGACAAATAAATAAATGTGTTGTAAAGAGAATCATTTGCAACGTCATTTTGCTGTTCATTGGTACAGATTGCCTTTGCACCATTAATGCAGCAGATATGTATATATATATATATATATATATGTGTATATATAATGTATTTATGTATATACAAACACGCAAATATATAGTATGCGGGCTACCTGAGGGGCCTCTATCCGAAGGTGGCCTGCAGCGGTGAGGAGCCTCCTGTTCCGGCTATATGGGGCATCCTGTCGGTCAAATAATTTCAGGGTGTCTTCTGTGGTTACATTTTATAAACTCTCCTTTTACAGAAGGGAAGAAGCTTTGGCTCACTTAGCTCCCCTAGCTGTCCTATCTTTCGCTCCTGAGCGAGGGTGACAACTTGAACTAAAATGGACGGTAGAGGGAGCTTACCAATAGCGTGTAAAATCCGTTTACTTTGGAGGCGCTTGATGGTCAGCCTGCTAGAAACGGCACATTGTCAGGCAGGGAGTTTGTTACTGGTTCATTCAGGATACACTTTGTTGATGATGAAGGATATGTCGTTCAATTGGAACACGTCAAAGTAAGCTATATTGCCATAAAACATGCCAGGTGACGTAGAGAAAATCGGTGAATTTGCATGAAAACCAATGGTGAAGGGAAACCTTCAAGTCCGGTCCGAGCATCAAGGGACACGGTCCGAGCATTCCCGCAGTTAGTAGGCAAATCGCATACCAAACGGTTCCACGCCGCATAGAGAGAAAGTGGAAACTATTGAACTTCGGCAAGGAAGCTGACCGTTGCAGAAGGACGAAATGCCTCCAAGATGATACCAAGCATATGGTATATTGCATCCAGAGTACGTCTGCATGTCAAACAAGCTCACTCACAAATAAAACCCGCGTAGTCAAGCTTTGATCGAAGGAGCGACCTGCATAGCAGGAGCACCGCTGCCTGGTCTTCTCCGCATGTCATATAAACCACACATTCCAAGATAATTCTGTCTTTACAAACTTACCTCGAGGCGGTTTAGATCTTTTCGGAAGATGAAGCGTGCATCATATTCCACCCTCGGAAATCTGACTACCGTTTGCACCGGTATCGCCTGCCTGCCCGTAAAGCACGACTTGGAATGGGGCCAAAAGTATACGGCAACACTTTTGTTCTAAATAGGCGGTATCCGATTGTACTCACCCACCTCCCCAAACATTTGACGGCTAGCTGTCCTGTACATACAAGGATCGCCCAATGTTTGCAAGAAACGAGTCCACAAAATCATTGATCATCACCCCGAAAAGAGTCACACTCAAGACACTCCCATGTGAAACGTCTTTCTCGTGAAACTTCATCCTCTTAGGCAAATCGTCACCTTTTGTCAACATATCGTTAACGTTTTACAAAATTGGGAACTTTTATAAAAAGTTGCTCCGCTGTCATCGGATCCCATGCTTATGCATGTTCCACAGGATTCCTGTTTGCCACATGGTGTCGTAAGCCCTTTCCATGCCAAACAATACAGCACCTAAATTTAGCTTCCTCTTAAAATCAGTGCGTACTTCGGTGTTCAGGATTAAAATATTGTCAATGGCACCCCTGTTTTTCACGACAACCGCACTGTGTGTTTACGAAATTGTTAACTTGTTTCTAAAAGCCAACACATGTTCCATTCCAGCTCCATTGGCTTACCAAGGTAGATGTCAATGAGATTGGACGATAATTTAGAGGGTCTCTGCAGCGTTTCCCAGGTTTCAAGTGTTGGACCACTGTAGCCTGGCTCCATGATGGAGGGTACTTACCATTCATCCATATGTGGTTAAAAGTGCTTAGCATTTCCGCGACCACACAGGAAGGCAGGCGTCTCACCAGTCCATTAGGCATCTCATCGGGTTCTTTTGGCAACACTACGCAACGGGTTGATCGCTGATTCCATCTCACACTGGGTAAATCACCATGATTATATCGACATACATCGACTATATCGACTACATCAACAGGATTTCGGCAATCAAGCGTCCACCACGGTACAGGGATGCGTCGACGGAATCCGGGGTTCCTGGGGATACTTGAGGTAGTGCACTCCAATAAATGTGCGACAAATTCGGTCACTGGTAGTGACAGAGACATAGGTTCGGAGACAAGAAGCGCCCACAGCTTTGTCCTGAAATCTGAAAGGTCTGCTTTCTTAACCCGTCCCGTCTCGGGGGGGTCTTCAACCGCCCCCTCAGGTTTTTTCGCGGACGGTGGACAAACTGCGCGAGGCAGCGCATCCAAATTTGGCATGCCTTTTCCCGCATTAATTTGGCATGCTGATTTAAAATTATGAAGTCAGTTCATCTAGGGTCAACGAGTTAGTCAAGGTCAAGTGAGGTCACCTCCAAAAACGTTCAACCAGTCGTCACGCTTTAACGGATACAGATAGTTTAATGAAACTTTCAGCGTTTGCTTATCTTTATGGATGCAACAAAACGTAGCAGCACAAATTTGGATTTTTTCGTTTTTGACTACATATGTTTTGCGTATTTGCCAAATTGCAAACCAAATAGATGATTGTGGCTAAAGTAAGCATTTTTTTATTAGTGCAAGTTGACTTCCAACAACGTTTTTCGGTTTTATCTACCTATTGGAAAATGAAAGTTAAAGAAAACTCGAAAACACAAAATTGTGAAATTTCGAAACAAATATTATTTTTGTCGGGCGAAAAAATTATAGCCCTGGTTGATTTTGCTGTCCTATTCTCATTCCAAATACATTTTGTTTTTTCTCATATATCCCCCAAAATGAACACTCCAGAGCAAAAAACATAGTGTAAATCGTGAAAACTCGTGAAAATCTAGCCCCTGGTGACGTCACTTTTGGGGTAAGTCGCTTTGGGGGTTGGACCCGGACCCTACTCGTCGAGCGCTTTCCGATAACACCTCTTTCGTTTTCGTGCGAAGCTTAGTTTGTATTTTATAGGGGGGAATACTAACCGCTTCCCCGCCACCCGAGACGGGGTGTGAGGGTTTGATCGGAAAGACGGCGTGGGATAAAATTCAAGCGCTATGGGCGAGGTCCTAAAACTGTGGCTTCCAGGTTACTTAACCCGAGTTGAAAATTGCCGTTCCCCAATGGATGGAAAATGGCCGTCCCTTCCACCGATAATTCGAGGCATTCGGTTATCTGTGAGCTCATCAGGCTGAGGTCTAAGGTAGAGGTACTTCCCCAAGGATGTGGAGATGTGTGTTCGTGTCCCTGTATTTAAAACGAAGAGCATTGCGTGAAGGATTAGATGTTCCAAATGGCGGCCACCGGTGTTGATATGGTCGCAACACCACAACATTTGGTGAGCGTTAACACGCGCCCTGAAGGAGGGGGTGGGGGTGAAATACGCCGACACCTCCGGTTTTTCGCATATAATTCCAGATCTCATCGGGCGATGCACACCATTGTGTGTGTATCTGTTAGAAACGAGCGGAGAGTTGTTTGAAGGAAGGAAAACTAATTTATTTTTCGAGTTAGGGGTCGTTAAAGTAAAAAAACATACGCGCCAGACCACAAAAATCGGCGCTCATTCGCTTCCCGAAAATCGGGAACAGGGAAGTGTTCTTGGGGACACTAGCGACTCGTGTGATGTATATTGTTATGCTTCACAGTTTCCAAGTCATGTTAGCTTACCGAGGTCAAGTCAGTTCAAGTTCATGGCAGGTTAATGGAACCAAACTTGGTGAACTGGAATGCTGTCATGAATGCAAATGACTGTCATGCGATTGATCTCACCTTCCATGTTACTCCCTACGAATCCTGAAAACCACTGTTTGTCACTGTGGTCGGAGTAATCGGGCGGGCTTCGGTAACTGGAGCGGGTTATGACCTGATAAAGTCGTGTTGTAAGGGTGACCTGAGATCAAATGACAGGTCTAACATCTGTATTGCATCATTGGCAAAGTCCAAAACATCAATGATGTCCATTTTGGAGCGTTTATGTACAATCACAGCAGTCCATAGCGATGACAAGCCAAGCGACGCCAAACCAGAACATTTTGATATTTGGACCTGATTTTACCTCGAAAATATTGACCTAACGTGATGCAATTTGCACATAATACAGACCACTGCCGTACCAATAAACCCTGTGAATTTCGTTGCTCCAGCTTTGATAGGAGCGGAGATCTTCCGGGGTGGGGTTTGCCCCTCCAGTGCGCGTAATTATCAGAGACCCTCTAGGCGCGTGTTGAAATGCCCAATAGCAAGACTGTTAGGGGCAGATCCAGCAGCAAGTTGGGATGTTCCACGGTTGGGAACACATTAACTGGGGAGAGATACACGGAGCACATTGTTGTAGGTTGATGGCCAAAAAGCACTCGAGCGAAAACCTCCCGGAGTGTGGCACGCAGTGTTGGCTGACTTATGTGGACGTTGTTGTAGACCACTGTCCTGCGCTCCTTCAGAAGTATTGAATTCCCACTCTACGACACAGTTTAGTCAGGTGAAAGCTTCTTTTCCTGGAAGTCATCAGCAAAAGTTCTAAGAACATCGACAGCTTCATTGTGAAGCGCTCGATGTATATTGTCACATGAGTGTCTAATAATTTACAAATGGAAAAAAAGTAGAACAATTGGGGCATATAATTCTGCCACTGCCTTGCACGTGGGGCCAGGCAAACCTCAGTCTCCAGGACTACGTGACACCAGAGGGCGAGCCGAGCGGGCGCAAATGCCCCCATGAAAATAAGCTGGCGTTCAAGACCGGGGAAGATGTCCTCTGCTCACAATATGAAGAGCTGGTTTCGCAGAGCCATCAAGGGACGCAATCCCTCCCTCACAACCACTGAAATGTGATGACTCTGGGGGAGGGCTGGGGCTGCTGGCTTGGATTAAGCAGACAGCTACCCGATTTGCACACTCCGGCAAGCAACGAGCTCGACAATACGTTGTACTAGACACGAGTCTATTGTGCACGTCTGGAATATACCCCTTTGTCTTCGTCTTTGGCTTTCTTTGGCTTCCGTGCCGCCTATAAAACAGTGAGGCGGCTAGAGTTCAGCACACACCGTCAGGGATTCGCAGCTGACACAGAATCCACTGTCACAGTCTGCAGGTAAGTCTTATGGCCGTGTATGTCCAGCTGGCAGTACGTCTGACGACCGTGAATGTTCATCTGAAAGTGTGTTGGTAGGTGTAGGTGTTCAACTGACCGTATGTCTCACTGCCGGGTATGCTCATCTAAAAGTATGTATGACTGTGTGAATGTTCCTCTGATAGCGCGTCTAGTGACTGTGAAGTGCAAGCCCAGCTGACTACATCTGGCAGGCGTGTATGTCCAGGTGACAGTACGTTTGACTGCCGTGTATGTTCGTCTGACAGTACGTCTGACGGGTTTGAATGCATGACTCCTGATGCGTATGTTCCACACATCACATCGTTGATGTGTTGGTGGATTGGTCTCAACCTCCAACTCATTACGTCACTGAAATCTACCGTGCGATTCAGGAATACCCGCTCACATCAGGTCACCATGATGTACCACTGTGACCTGCCGCTTCCATGATCTCAGATCACCACGAGCTGTCAATGTGACCTGCCGTTTCCGTGACCTCATATCACCATGATGTCTCACGGTCACCTGCAGTTTCCCTGACCTCAGATCACCATGAGCTGTCACTGTAACCTGCGCAATTTTAACCAATACGCAGTGTCCTCATATCACCATGAAGTGTGTCACTCTCGCCTCCCGTTTCCTTGACCTAAGATCACCATGAGCTGCCACTGTAATCTGCTGCACATTTGACCAATACCCCATGTCCTCAGATCACCATGAAGTGTGTCGCTGTTCTGCTCGCGCTCTGCGCTGCCGCCACTGCCGCCCCGCAGCTGTTCCCGCAGCCGTTCCCTGGGAACTTTGGTGGCTCCGCCTCGGGCCAGGCCAACGCCCAAGTCGTGTCGGGAAGTCAGCAAGGGCCATTCGGCGGCTCCAGTGTTACCTCTTTGAACGCGAATGCTGCGGTGAGTAGTCCTATGCATTTCTTGTTAGATGATATTGGCTGAAATAGCCCGTGTTGCCTGTGCTGAGCTGTGATTCACACAATAATTGAATACCTATAGGGTATTCCATCCTAATTCTTGATTAACCCCGCTGTCTCTCCTGTCAGATCCTCATACCCCGCACAGATTATGTGGCACACCACACATGGTCCAATGATAAAAGTTATAATTATTTTGAGTGGGAAAGCCAACATTGAGGTGGTGCTCGCCCCCAAAGGCATACAAAGTAACTGGCACGGTCACAGTCTGACATCATCTGTTGTGCAGGGTTCGGCCTTTAACGGTGGCTCCAGCTCCAACTCGGCCTCGGCTCAGCAATCATCAAGCAACGGGCCCTTCGGCAACTTCAACTCCGCCAACACCAACGCCAATTCGGTGCAGAACACTCAGCCAGGTTTCCTAGGATAAACTGAGTACAACTGTTGGCGATTTGCTACAGGGACTCGGCTACTTTTTCAGGAACTCAACCGCAGTTCTCTTTGCACTTCACGATGGTTCTTTCTCTCACCTGATCATTGCATTGCGAAAATTGAACGATGAAGACTGTTGTTATTCCAATACAACAATGTCCGATTTCAGCAGCATTTCGTATCAGCCGAATGAGTGTGACCTCATGTGGCAGGCCATGAAGCGTTTCACAGGTATTATTCATCACATATCTGTGAAGTAATATACGCCGCCCAATACCAAAGCAGATGTCGGAGAAACGAAAACAAGTCCACCCGATGGTGTTAAAAATGTAGCCTAATCGAAGTGCTGTTTTAATTATCACAAAGGCTCACATGTCGAGATCTCATTATTTGGAACATTGACAGCGAATAACATACGACCATAATTTGACAGACAAGCAAATTGCACCCTTAGGCGGTGCACACGCAAGGGACCAAATAAGCTACGCCGCCTCCCAGAACTGTCCCGTGGGCAATTTGCCCCTACATAGAAAAAGAACATTTCAACAAACATGTAATCGGAACGGAAAAGTCAACACTATTAGTATAAAACCAAACCTCCACAGACAATGCTTGATTTCCTTAGACATGCAGCTATCTCCGGATTGTTTTTCAAAACATATTTCTCCTGCTCTGTTTGGTCGGGCAAAATTTCGAATAAATTCAACACTGTGATATTTTCCTCTTTCGTTTCCATACGGCACTGAGTGCACACTGGCGGTGCATGGAACGCCAAACATCGGTTCCACTACCAGCAAGAACGTGTCATTAATTTCAAGAACAAAAACTTTGAAATTTCCAAATTTTGCGTTTTCAAGTTTTCCTTAATTTTTATTTTCCAGTGGGTAAAGCAGACCGAGAAACGTTGTTGGAAGTGTACTTGCCCTAATAAAAAATGATTACTTTAGCCAGAATCCTGTATTTGACCTGCAATTTGGTAAATACGCAAAATTTATAGGTAGTCAAATACGGGAAAAAAATGCAAAATTCAGCTCGTACGTTTTGTTGCATCCGTAAAGATAAGCAAACGCCGAAAGTTTCATTAAAGCATCTGCATCCGTTAAAGCGTGACGACTGGTTGAACTTCTTTGTAGGTGGCCTCACTTGACCCTGACTAACTCGTTGACTCTAAATGACCTGACCTAAAAGTTTTGAATGAACATGTCAAGTTGACGTGAGAAAAGGTATCCAAATTTGGGCGCGCTGCCCCGCGCCGTTCTTCCGCTATCCGCGAAAAAACATGAGGGGTGGGCTGTTGAATCGAATCATTTCATTTATATAGTGAAGATACATTTTCAAGAGAATGACCAGCATTACTAAAAGGTACCTACCTAGTCAGTCAACGGACTTCACTACCTATCTGTCGTCAAAAGCCCTCGGAGTGGTGAGACATTCCATGGTAACTCAGCCGGCGGGTGCTGTCCGACCATCTTTTATTTTCTTGAAAAGTTGTGTACCGGGGCTTTCAAGGGCGAACAATTCATTTATGATGACAAAAAAAAATCCCCAAAAAAATTTCCCAAGGTACAGTCTTGGCAAACATCCCAAGGTCAGTGAGGAGGCCTAACCATGACGACCCATAACACAGAGGCTAAAAGAGCTATTTCATTACACTTTTTATTGAATTGGGATGAATCAAGGAACAACTTGGCTATCTCGTATTTTCGATTTTCAATTTATTAGGTCACGTCACCTCGTGACCTATCATTTGGGGCGTGACCTTGTCCTTTTGCCTGCTGAAATAACCACTTTCGTCTGATGACGATTTGAGCCTCATTCAGGTCATTTCAAATAAAAATAAAAAACGCGGGGTTCGACCTGTAAAAAGTACTGTTGGGTATCGCAATGCTGACACAACACGCTGGTTAGCCCCCTGTCCGACGATAACTTCGCATCTATTTGGCATACGGTTTCGAAATGATTCAGAGTGGCTCCCGACAACGAAACCTAACGGTTTGTGCCTGTTATACTGTCATCAGGTCATAAGGTGACATTGACATTATGTGTTCAAGGTCATTGGATCTGCGGTCACGAATTTATTTTTGGCTGAAACTGTATCCATAAAGGAGCTAAACAGCAGAGCCACATGTTATTGTGTTCGTCACATCTAGACGGTTACAGTGATACGTGGGAGGACCCCGATGGGTCAAGTTAGGTCACGTGACCTGAGGTCAGGTCACCGATGTAATTACAGGTGCCTATTGACATATACATATACCTGTCGAGAGAAGAACACGACACCAGCGCACCAACATATCACTTCACCACTTTGACATGTTTGACGACCTTGTGTTCTTGTACTGATTGCATGACTATACGTAAAATGGCAGGTGCCTATTGACATATTCGTATCGATAGAATACGACACCAGCGCACCAACATATCACTTCAACACATTGACATGCTTGCCAGTCTTGTCTTCTGAGAGGACGTGGATCCGCATTATTTTCTGACGCACAGGGCAGAACCTGTGGTGCGTTCTTGTTCCCTTGATCGTCACGGCTTTGGTGAAGAGGCCATTCAGCTTCCGCTCAGCCTTCTGCACTTCCTCTTTTGTGACATATAAAAACTTGATCTTTGTCACAAGCTGCCCGGCGAGAAAGGTTTTGACTGCCCAGACTGTTTTCCTCTTCTGGTAGGCTGCCTTGATCCTTCGTTAGACTCTTTCGGCAAGAATCACACAGATAACTGTCAACACGTAACCGGGGATCATTGACTATCTGGACCAGATTTTTGGGTGCCAATTTAACACCTTTATACATTTTCTTCTTATACCGCTTACACGGGTCACAGCAGAAAGGACGAGACATCGTTCCCGTCTTCGAAACAAAGGACGTCTATTGACACTGTCGACAAGTCAGCTTAGTAATCATCACAGGGAGTCACTACTCTCCCCACTGACAAGTGACTGTTGGTGTGGGGGGGAGTGTTTTTTAGGCGTGCCGTACCAAAAAGGTCATTTGCGCCGCCTTTACTGTTGGTGATGCGATGCCTCTGCCAAAAAACCGTTGTTTGCGTCTCCAACATCTGCAGCGCATGCTATTGGTCACTGGCCAGACCCCATGTTTGTCGAACGTAGACGCCGACCTATAGAGGGACGGGGGGAGGGTAGAGACCAGAGCGCTCCCCTTCCGCGACGGCGCACTCCGCAGTGTTATTGACATTGGACATTGGCCTCAATACCGTCGCGTCGCGCTGTTCATGTCATCGTGCCATGCCCCATGACATGAAATAATACTCAGTTGTTCTTGTTCCTGTGCGGCGTAGGGGCAACCACCATTAATAGCGACAACTTTATCTCATTGGAAGATCCATCCAACAGCACCATATACATTACACCGGCATACTACAACAGAATTTTGAGCAAGCCATGGTCAAAGATGACAACATAGGTATGCCCTGGCCCCGTTGGATCAAATCCGTAACCTGGTCAGTTTGCGTGACTCAACTTAACCTATCGGGGTCATGTCATATATCACTGTAACCGTGTCGACGTGACGAACATAATTGTGTTGAGTTCAGCTCCTTTGCTCAATTAGGGACAAAGTTATAGCCATAAACGTGTTCGTGACCTCAGATGAACTTGAACGCCCAATGTCATGTGACCTTGTGACCTGATGTCAGTGTAGCGGAAACCAACTGACAGGTTTCGTTAACAGGGGCCACTCTGGACCATTTCGACACCGTATGCTAACTAGATTCGAAGTTACCGGCGGGCAGGGGTCCCAAACAGCGTGCTATGTCAACATTGGGAGCCCCAAAAGTGTTTTTTGAAGGTCCAACGCCACGTTTTTCTATTTATATATATGAAAAAGCATGAATGGGGCTCAAATGCTCATCACACGAAAGTTTTAATTTCAGCATCCAAAAGGTCAAAGTCATGACGCAAAACTAGGTGACGGAGTCTTGTGACATGATTGAAAATCGAAAATCCGAGATAGCCAACTTGTTACTTGATTCATTCCAATTCAACAAAAAAAGAAGTTCAATGAAATAGCTCTCTTTGCCTTGGAGTTATGAGTCGTCAAATTTAGGCATCATCACTGACCTTGGGAAATTTGCAGACTGTATCTTGTGAAATATTTTTGTGGGAATTTTTTGTTCACCATAAATGAATGATTCGCCCTTGAAACCCCCGGTACACAACTTTTCAAGAAAATAAAAAATGTCGGACAGCAAATTGGAAAATTTTCGGTTGAGTTCCTGTGGAATGGTTCTGGTACGTCAGCAAGTGTTAGAAAATTCTGCTTCAAGACCATCATTAAGTGTCATGATCCATGGAGACAAGGGGCGGCCGATTAGGGGAGGCACGGTGGGAGTGGCAGTCTCCAAAAATGTGTGAATTTTAGTCTTAACCTTCTGGGATTGCATTATAAATTGAAGCCGCAAAGTGCACGACTCGTTGGATTGTGTGCGTACATGACGTTGGTACCTCTAAATAGCTTGACCTAAGTAGATCGACCGCCGCGAGCGTGAGTTCATGTCTAGTGCGAAACTATATTCTGTTATACCCCGCGCAACAATACTGAGTTGACGAGGAGGATTGTTTGAAGGCGCCTATTAGTTTTCGATCGAGGCTCCGTGGGTGGGGTGATCAGTGATAGGTGGCAGAACCACGAAACCGCATAAGCCATTAAAAAAATATAGCGTCATGTGAATTACGAATCTGCAATCGAAAACTGGTCGTCGAGATCACGCACCTATATAAATATTGGGTATAAATGAGTTCTGTCTTGTTCCAACCCTCGCCCCGGCGGACCGAGAATCTACCGTCTTTGGCGGAGACTCTTTCATGCACACCTTAGTTGTATCCCCCGCAAAAACGTTATATTTGTCTTAGGCTTACTTGCATCTTGGCTTTTTAAGAAATTTAAGAATGTCCGAGCCCCACATCTTCAGCTTTGCTTTGAAGCTGAATGGAACAATTCCGTTGCGGAATCTGTACTCGCAGCATACAGACATCAGCTCAACGCTGCTACGTCATTTCCCATTACTGACCCATATCTTTTTATTCGGTATCATTTCAGATTCTCGGAGCTGACGTAAACCGCGACCGCTCTTGATTTTTCAGCTGAAGGTGCCCCTCTGAGTGGAATTCGTTGGAATACGTCTGACGGGTTTGAATGCATGACTCCTGATGCGTAAGTTCCACACATCACATCGTTCATGTGTTGGTGGGTTGGTCTCAATCTCCAACTCATGACGTCACTGAAATATACCGTGCGATTCAGGAATACCCGCTCACATCAGATAACCATTAGGTACCACTGTGACCTGCCGCTTCCATGATCTCAGATCACCATGATATGTCAATGTGACCTGCCGTTTCCGTGACCTCATATCACCATGATGTGTCACGGTCACCTGCAGTTTCCCTGCCCTCAGATCACCATGAGCTGTCACTGCAACCTGCGCACTTTTAACCAATACCCAGTCTCCTCAGATCACCATGAAGTGTGTCGCTGTTCTGCTCGCGCTCTGCGCTGCCGCCACTGCCGCCCCGCAGCTGTTCCAGCAGCCGTTCCTTGGGAACTTTGGCGGCTCCGCCTCGGGCCATGCCAACGCCCATGTTGTGGATGGAAGTCAGCAAGGGCTATTCGGCACCTCCCATGTTACCTCCGTGAACACAAATGCTGCGGTGAGTAGTCCTATGCATTTCTTGTTAGATGATATTGGCTGAAATAGCCCGTGTTGCCTGTGCTGAGCTGTGATTCACACAATAATTGAATACCTATGCGGTATTCCACCCTAATTATTAATTAACCCCCGCTGTCTCTCCTGTCAGATCCTCATACCCCACACGGATTATGTGGCACACCCCACATGGTCCAAGGATACAAGTTATAATTATTTTGAGTGGGAAAGCCAACATTGAGGTGGTGCTCGCCCCCAAAGGCATACAAAGCAACTCCCACGGTCACAGTCTGACATCATCTGTTGCGCAGGGTTCGGCCTTTAACGGTGGATCCATCTCCAACTCGGCCTCGGCTCAGCAATCATCAAGCAACGGTCCCTTCGGCAGCTTCAACACCGCCAACATCAACGCCAATTCGGTGCAGAACACTCAGTCAGGTTTCCTAGGATAAACTGAGTACAACTGTTGGAGATTTGCTACAGGGACTCGGCTACTTTTTCAGGAACTCAACCGCAGTTCTCTTTCCACTTCATGATGGTTCTTTCTCTCACCTGTTCATTGCATTGCGAAAATTGAACGATGAAGACTGTTGTTATTCCAATACAACAATGTTCGATTTCAGCAGCATTTCGTATCAGCCGAATGAGTGTGACCTCATGTGGCAGGCCATGAAGCGTTTTACAGGTATTATTCATCACATATCTTTGAAGTAATGTACGCCGCCCAATACCAAAGCAGATCTCGGAGAAACGAAAACAAGTCCACCCGATGGTGTTAAAAATGTAGCCTAATCGATGTGCTGTTTTAATTATCACAAAGGCCCACATCTCGAGATCTCATTATTTGGAACATTGACAGCGTACACGATACGACCATAATTTGACAGACAAGCAAGTTGCACCCTTAGGCGGTGCACACGCAAGGGACCGAGTAAACTGCGCCGCCTCACAGAACCGTCTTGTGGGCAATTTGCCCTGCATAACAACATTTCAACAAACGTGCAATCGGAACGGCAAAGTCAACACTATTAGCATAAAAGCAAACCTCCACAGACAATGATCGCTTTCCTTAGATATGCAGCTATCTCCGGATTTTCTTTTCAAAACATATTTTCCCTGCTCTATTTGGTCGAGCAAAGTTTCGAAGAAATACGAGGCCATGATAATTGCCTAGTTAGTTTCAACACGGCACTGAGTGCACATTTGCGGCACTGCACACACACACACACACACACACACACACACACACACACACACATATATATATATATATATATATATATATATATATATATATATATATATATATATATATATATATATATATACGTAGTACGCGTGGCATACACTCGCGTCCATATGCACGGAATTCGATCACGGTGCAAACCTACGCACGGTCAAATCGTACAACGGATTTATTCACAGAGGATTATCTAGGTGTACATGCGTCAGGGACGCTACTTTCTGAAACTGAAAATGATTGGAGGGAGTAATGGGATGGAGGCAATGGACGACCCCAAATGGATTGGGGGCCGTCCATTGCCGCCAAGTCATGAAATGTACATGGAAGAAAATCACCACTAAAAGCCGATGGAGCCAATCACCGAGCTTCCCCGGTTCTCCCATCTCAAAGTTCCCGCGTGATAAATGAGCAAACGTTAGAAATTCCTGTCTTCAAGACCATTGAGGTAAGTCATTGACAGCCTTAAGCACGCGCGTCATGTCTCCGCCGTATTCGTATTCTTATTCAGCGACGAGTTCGGCAGAGTCGTATTTGTATTGGGATCGGCATTCAGAGTCGGGTTTATTATCGTTCGAATCACTTTCCACACATGCTTGCACTGAACATGCTGGAATGAAGTACATATGTCTGACATTACCACCTTAACGGCAAAGGTTCAACACAAATATGTTTCTTCGGTCGCCCCCTTTTTTTTAGTTTTCACCCAAACCTGCCCATATCTGGTAGCAAATAATAGCCTGTTGTGAACCATCCTGCAACATGGAGAATGGGTACATGTGTAGGTCAAACTTCTAGTTCAAATGTTAGCTTTATTTAGTGGATGGCGGAATTAAAGCGATATCGATCGAACGCTAGACTCGGTTGCTATAGCATAAATTTCCACCAATTGGACGTCACTCGATGTGGCGTGCTATGCACCAGAAGCACGAGCATCAGAAGGCTACACAATCGAATTATTTGTCATGGACGAAGGCCATGTCGACCCTTCGGTCACCAATTTCCTTTCATTTTCTCTCAAACCTATCCAAATTTGGTATCAAGCAGTAATCTACAGCAGTAACACTTATATATATATATATATATAAATGTATATATGTATGTATTTGCCAAGCCGCACTTAAGTGCGGCATTTGCGTATGCAAATGCGCCTATTACTACCTGATGGTGGTTTACGTTATGCTGATTGATGGAAATTATCAAAATATGTCTTGCACCACTGGCGGATCGAGTTCTTCTAAGGAAGTGTAGCCGTAATTCTGAGCCGTCCCATTTCACCGGAGGTTCGTCTTCGGCTGAAAATTTCCTAAGAAGACACGGGGGAGGAATTTCACACTCATAGTGGCGTCCTGGGGCGAAATAAATTGTTGAGATGAAGGACGAGGTGCAGCGAATTCCACTCAGATGGGCACCTTCACCTGAAAAATCAAGAGTGGTCGTGGTTTACGTCAGCTCCGATAATCTGAAATGATACCGAATAAAAAGATAAGGGTCAGTAATGGGAAATGACGTGGCAGCGTTGAGCTGATGTCTGTATGCTGCGAGTACAGATTCCACAACTGTATTGTTCCATTCAGCTTCAAAGCAAAGCTGAAGATGCAGGGCACGGACATTCTTGAATTTCTGAAAGGGCCAAGATGCAAGTAAGTTTAAGACAAACATGACGTTTTTGCTGGGGATACAACTTAGGTGTGTGTGGAAGAGTCTCCACCAAAGACGCGAGCTTCTCGGTGTGCCGGGGCGAGGGTGGGAACAAGACAGAACTCATTTATATCCAATATATCTAATGTAATCCCAGAAGGTTAAGACTAAAATTCAAACGTTTTTGGAGACTGCCACTCCCACTCTGCCTCTCCTAATCGTCCGCCCCTGGTCTCCATGGATCATGCCACTTAATGATGGACTTGAAACATAATTTTGTAGCACTTGCTGATATACCACTCAGAGGGTTTTTGACGACAGATATGTTGTGAAGTTCGTTGATTGACTAGGTAGGTAGCTTTTAGTATGCTTGGTAATTCTCTTAGAAGTTTATCTTCAGTATATAAATGAAATGATGGTTCCTCCATTACCAATAGATTGATAGCTGTCTCTTGACATTAATAGAAAGCACGAGGACATCTAGGAATCGTGCCAGTCCATGAATGGCGTAAAGAGGGAGCCTCAACGTGTCAAAAATGAAATTTCTGGTTTTCTGATACAAATTGAGAAAAATACGTTTACGATGAAACATTTCATTCGTAAGAGGCTTCTGTGTTCACGCGAAACTTGGAGCCTCGATTACAAAAGTGAATTTTGGATGGATCAGTTCACGGTGATCTCTTTCGGTGTAAAGACCAATTTTCAAAATCCCCATCCCGACAGCTGAAAATTCAGGGCTCCGACGCTGACTAAATCTCAAATAAACAGGAAATTTTATGATTAACGTTTCACGCGCCGGCATTGCCTCGACCGGCCGACACAGCTGCCATGCTAAAGGTGGCTCTTCCTGGCCACTTACTATGTAGCAAACTATTTCACACGGGTTGCCTCTGGATCACCGGAGGTGCAGAGAGGTGAGCCCACATTGTCGGAACAACAGGCCGCAATCCTAGATGTGATCAATTGTATTGCTGGCTGGTGATCATAAATACGGCACTTTTCGTTGACCATCCGTCAACGAAATCCGTCAAGACAATAGTAGCATTGTTCAGTACTTCCCATTCCACATCATCAAGCTATGGTGGTTGTTGGTTTTACGACATGTCGACCGTTGAGTGATGCAGAGTCGCCATACTCTCGTATAAAGCTATGTGTGGCCTGGTTTGTAATTGGTTTATTAGTGTACACTATGAATGTCTTATCCGTGAGTCAATCATATGCCACTTCTTCATCACAGGATGTGGATTACCTAAACCTGCCAGATCGGTCCTCATCTTGATAACACCAGGAGGACCAGCACCCTCTACCCTCGCGGCTGATCTCGTCAGATGAACCTGCGGCACTCCCGACAGTCTGCACAATCGTGGTCGCTACGTAAGGAACAGCACTTCCTGCCACTTGCACTTCCCTCAGGTGGCTGGCACTGCTGTACCTGACATAGCCAAGAAATGCATTTCGGTGTCCAGTCGTGTTAGCTATTGTAGATTATAGGCGCATCAACTCTATAGATCATATGTCGCCCATGGAATCTAGTCGAGAGATTTTAAGAATTGAATGTATATATATATATATGCATGCATATGTAGGTATATATAGGTATATATATATATATATATATATATATATATATATATATATATATACATATGCAAGCTGTCATCTTGGACTTCTTGGGGAGCCAGTAGTCATACAGGATATGAGTGCTTGTTATCACAACGGCTGGAGAACAAAAATTGCCCCTCCTAATTCCTATTGCACTCAATAATTGTGCAAACACCGGACCTAGGACAACTTAGAAATTACTACTTAAAGAAATCAAAAAAATCAAACTAACCTTTGATCTTCAGGCTTGACATTAACATAACTCCCTTTAAAAATGTTCCTCGTGTGTTCACGACGGGCTGACACTTGATAGCGGATCTGGGTAAGCTTGGGGAAAACACAGAAATAAGTTAGGTGACAGGAGAAATCAGCTTGAACTTCGACCCGTCGAGATTCCTTCGAAATATGAACTTTCTGATACTGTAGAACAAGAAAACACGAATGACACAACACAATTGACTTACATTTTCTTCAAATTGAAACCATAGCGACAAAACGCGATGGCACCGAATAATTCAATCAAATCTTTCACCTGGACATATCTCGGTTTGAGATGCTACTCGAGTGTCAACCACTGGTTACTGCTTGATACCAAATTTGGATAGGTTTGAGAGAAAATGAAAGAAAATTGGTGACCGAAGGGTCGACATGGCCTTCGTCCATGACAAATAATTCGATTGTGTAGCCTTCTGGTGCTGGTGCTTCTGGTGCATAGCACGTCACGTCGAGTGACGACCAATTGGTGGAAATTTATGCTATAGCAACCGAGCCTAGCGTTCGATCGATATCGCTTTAATTCCGCCATCCACTAAATAAAGCTAACCTTTGAACCTCCCATCGGGTGGACTTGTTTCCATTTTACCGACATCTGCTTTGGTACTGGACGGCGTTTATTACTTCACAGACATGTGATGAATAATACCTGTGAAACTCTTCATGGCCTGCCACATGAGGTCACACTCATTCGGCTGATACGAAATGCTGCTGAAATCGGACATTGTTGTATTGGAACAACAACAGTTTTCATCATTCAATTTTCGCAATCCAATGAACAGGTGACAGAAATAACCATGAAGTGGAAAGAGAACTGCGGTTGAGTTCCTGAACAAGTAGCCGAGTCCCTGCAGCAAATCGGCAACAGTTGTACTCAGTTTATCCTAGGAAACCTGGCTGAGTGTTCTGCACCGAATTGGCGTTGGTGTTGGCGTTGTTGAAGTTGCCGAAGGGGCCGTTACTTGATGCTTGGTTAGCCGATGCCGAGTTGAAGCTGGAGCCACCGTTAAAGGCCGAGCCCTGCACAACAGATGATGTCAGACTGTGACCGTGGGAGTTGCTTTGCATGCCTTTGGGGGCGAGCACCACCTCAATGTTGGCTTTCCCACTCAAAATAATTAGAACTTTTATCATTGGACCATGTGGGGTGTGCCACATAATCCACTTGGGGTGAGAATCTGACAGGAGAGACTGCGGAGGTTAATGAACAATTAGGATGTAATACACTATAGGTATTAAATTACTGGATAAAGCACAACTTAGTACAGACAACGTGGGTTGAATCAGCCAATGTCATCTACCAAGAAATGTATAGGACTACTCACCCCAGCATTTGAGTTCACGGAGGTTACACTGGAGCCACCGAATGGCCCTTGCTGACTTCCCGACACGACTTGGGCGTTGGCCTGGCCCGAGGCGGAGCCACCAAAGTTCCCAGGGAACGGCTGCGGGAACAGCTGCGGGGCGGCAGTGGCGGCAGCGCAGAGCGCGAGCAGAACAGCGACACACTTCATGGTGATCTGAGGACATGGGGTATTGGTCAATAGTGCGGCAGATTACAGTGGCAGCTCATGGTGATCTTAGGTCAAGGAAAAGGGAGGCGAGAGTGACACATCATGGTGATATGAAGTCACGGAATCGGCAGGTCACATTGACAGCTCATGGTGATCTGAGATCATGGAAGCGGTAGGTCACAGTGCCACCTCATGTTTATCTGATGTGAGTGGGTATTCATGAATCGCATGGTAAATTTTAGTGACGCGATGAATTGGAGGTTGAGACCAAACCACCAACACATCAACGATGTGATATGTGGAACATACGCATCAGGAGTCATGCATTCAAACCAGTCAGACGTACTGTCAGACGAACATACACGGCCGTCAAACGTACTGTCACGTGGACATACAGGCCTGCCAGATGTATTGTCAGCTGGGCTTGCACTTCACAGTCACTAGACGCGCTATCAGATGAACATTCACACCGTCATACATACTTTGAGATGAGCATACCTGGACGTGAGATATACAGTCGAACACCTACACCGTCCAACACACTTTCAGATGAACATCCACGGTCGTCAGACGTACTGCCAGCTGGACATACACGGCCATAAGACTTACCTGCAGACTGTGACGGTGGATGCTGTGTCAGCTGCGAATCCCTGACTGTGTGTGCTGAACTGTAGCCGGCTCACTGTTTTATAGCGGCACGGGAGCCTAAGAAAGCCAAAGACGAAGACAAAGGCGTATATTCCGGAGTGCACAATCGACTCGTGTCTAGTACAACCTATTGTCGAGCTCGTTGCTTACCGGAGTGTGCAAATCGAGTAGCTGTCTGCTTAATCCAAGCCAGCAGCCCCAACCCTCTCCCTGAAGAGTAATCACATTTCAGTGGTTGTGGGGGAGGGATTGCGTTCCTTGATGACACAGCGGCGGCCGGTAAGGGTCCACACTAGAGGGCCTCACCCGTCTTTCCATCCAGAAGCTCCCATTCCAATGTGCACTCCTTCTCGATATCCGTTCGCTTCATACGGCCCTGCAAAACCAGCTCTCCATCTTGTGAGCAGAGGACAACTTCCCCGGTCCTACACGCCAACTTAGTTTCATCGGGACCTTCGCGCCCGCTCGGCTCGCCCTCTGATTTCACGCAGTCCTGGAGGCTGAGGTTTGCCTGGACAGCACTTGCAGGGCATAGGCAGAATTATATGCTAAAACAGATACACAGACAATGGCGTATATCACCCGATAAAATCTGGAATTATATGCGAAAAACCGGAGGTGTGGGCGCAATTCGCCCCCCCCCCTCACGACGCGTGTCAACGCTCACTAAACATTGTGAGGATGCGACCATGTCAACACCGGTGGCCGCCATCTGGAACATCTAATCCTTCACGCATGCGCAAATGTACGTAAGCGCAAATGTACGTAAGCGCAAATGTACATGAGGGCAAAAGCACGTATGCGCAAATGTACGAATGCGCAAAAGTACGTATGCGTAAATGTACGTAAGCGCAAATGTACGTAAGGGCAAATGTACGTATGTGCAAAAGTACGTATGAGGAAATGTACGAAGCGCAAATGAACTAAGGGCATATGTACGCATGCGCAAAAATGTGTATGCGCAGATGTATGTAAGGGTAAATGTACGTATGTGCAAATTTACGTATGCGAAAGTGCACGGAAGCGCAAATCTACGTAAGTGCAAAGTACGGAAGCGAAAATGTACTTGAACGTAAATGTACGTAAACGCAAATGTACGTAAGGCTAAATGTACGTGTGCGCAAATGTATCTAAGAGCAAATGTACGCATGGCATATGCACCTAACCAAAGGCGCTTAACACAGAGGCACGTAATCCTAAATGTAAGTACATTGGTTCATACGTACATTTCCTCTTGCATTCTTTTAAGCTTAGGTATTGTTGCGCTGACATACATTTGCGCTTACGTACATTTGCGTTTACGTACATTTGCGTACGTACATTTGTCCTATAATCTATATATACATATATATATATATATATATATATATATATATATATATATATATATATATATATATATACATTTATGTATATGTATATATATATATATATGCATATATATATATATATATATATATATATATATATATGTGTGTGTGTGTGTGTGTGTGTGTGTGTGTGTTGTCCGAGGAGGATCCGCCAGCATCCGAACAATAATTGCGAGCAACCCAGTCACCTGTGGTGCCATCACCAAGATCAGCTGCACCATCACCACCTAGTCCGGAGCCGCGAGACCGACAGTCCGGAATACTGACTGCACCGATTGCGCGGCAGACGCGTTATGTGCGCGACACCAAGATGGCTGACTTCCATTGCTGCTGCTGGATGACCCAGGAGGCTACTATTGTGTTGGTGTACGGGCGCGTGACGTGTCGCATATCGAACATAGCGCGAATGAAGTAATGTGAAGAAACGTAAAGGAGTAAGGTGTGACTAGTTTTGTCTTCATGTATTCAGCTTCTCGCGAGTGAAGCTATATCCGCCTGAAATGTACCTCTGATGTGGTTGGGCGTTGGGCTGTTCTCGCGAAGAAGATTTGCGCGTATCCGCGTCTTCCGGAAGCAATATTTATCGGATGGGCAAGGATATACCATGGAGGTCTAATTAATAGCTGCGACTCTCCATCGCTGCGCTTACCTACCCGTTCGTCAGCCTCCGTTGAAGGATGTTCTGGAATGAGCAAGTAACCGTCATTGCACATGTGGTGGTCATGATCAGGTTCTAGCTGGTATTGCGCGTTTCCAGGGCATACATATATATATATATATATATATATATATATATATATATACGCATTTATATGTATACATGTATGGATATATATGCATCTATACAATGTGTGTGTGTATGGATATATATGCTGTGTGTGTGTGTGTGTGTGTGTGTGTGTGTGTGTGTGTGTGTGTGTGTGTGTGTGTGTGTGTATGTTTGTGTGTGTGTGTGTGTGTGTGTGTGTGTGTGTGTGTGCATAGGGAAATTCAGGTGTTAGGTGCAAACTGTTGTCCGGTACCATCGGAATCTCCTCTATCCACATATTTTGGTAGACGCATCAATTTTCAAGAACATCAGTTGGCATGCGGGCGTTCAATCTTCTAAGATGGGTTGAGAATACCACACCGCAGGACCACGCACATGATCCACGACAGTGCTTCTTTCCGCTCATTCCTATTTAACTCGTAACGCATGCATTGCCCATCGCGACGTATTCGGCAATTTGTCACATTCCGGCGTATTGTAGGCGGAGGAGGCCCAGCACTTCCCCTTGATGTTTTCAAAATATAGTGGTGGAACGTGGGGCGGAACCAGAGTATTGCAGATGGTGAGATTTTGCGATTGGTGAATAATTTGAACAAAATCCCAAGTAGGCCAATTAGGTCACCTTTCATGTTAGGTCAAAGGAAAACGCTTTCATAGATCATGACATGCTCATATTTAACTGTGTCTGAGGATAGAAAACACTACATTTTCAGGTTCGCAGGGCATACCTATCGAATTATTCGTGGATTCCTACGAGGGTACTGATACCACGAATGGTGCATTTACGTACATACTTCAGATTTGAACATCACCCCGTGACAAAAATGGGCCTAGTTCATCTTTACGGCCTGTTTTACTATGGCCAGACCATAAATATATTGCTGTTGCCTGACATCACCAGAGCACAATAATTGCATACATGAAAATATAAAGTCATCGACTTTAATGATCCTGTAGTGTCGCCGCCATATGTCATCTACTTGTTCAAGTCGTCATTGCTCATGCTGGCGTCTCTCCACTATCAACTATATGCGTCACAAGATGCCATTTAGGCAAAAACGTCCGTAGTTTCTTTCCTAACTGACCTCATTACACTATGACTTAATCTGGCTTGGAAAATAATTGTTGGGAAATTAGCTATACGGATGCCAAATTATCCAGGATTATTTTACCGGCGTCTTCCTTGGATAGGGTTCTTGGTTTATGATGGCCTGCACTCTGGAGTCTGGAATGTCTTCCCATAACGCCTGCTCATTTGAAGTATATATTCTGTCAGGTACGGCTGTGACATGAGAAGCACAGTCGAAGCGCCTCAAACCAATGTAACTGGCTAACACAAATGCCAGCTCCCTGAACTTAAAGCTTAAACTCGTAACACAGGCAGATCCAAGGCATTTCATGGAGGAAGAACACGTTTGGAGGAGAGCCATTACCTTAGAGTGGCTCCACTCCGATAGCTCCTCGAAGGAAATTCCCGACTAGAATATTGGTTGAACTGGGGGAGGGGGTGATGTCAAGCATACTGGAAGGACGTCGTTCGATCTCAAAGGGGCGTCTTCTCCTCTAAGAAGATTACCTTTGGCTGAAAAATATATCGAGTAGGGTGTGGGGATGTGAGCTGGGAACGTGCACACAAGCTTTCGCATAAGGGTTTCTTTTCCATGCGCCACCTTTGCAGGGGAAAGTTGGCGTTCCTCTCGTGATCAGAGGGGCGCCACCTTTCCATGGGGAGGGGCACATGTCTCCAGTGTCCTTCATTTTATACGTTCTGACTCATGATCGCTCTACTTCGCTTCTATATTCGATGTCTGTTGGATTGAGCTGATGTTTCAAGTTCCCTCATGGGTGCACTTCCGGTAAGAAACATAATGGAGTAGATGTCGCTAAAGTATAGCATGTCAGGTACAATATGGTATAGGTGGCGTTGTAGTTGCGTTTGGCATTGCGTTGGCACCGATTGTAATTGCAGATAGCATGCAAAGGTGATTATCATGATACATGTGAGATGAAATAATATTGCACTATCTCCGTGATTGTGGGGAAGGGTTGATAATTATAGTATGGTTTAGTTTCTCAGTGATGCCACAATTGCGGAAGATCATTTAGCAATATATCCTAGGTCCAAGGATTTCATCAGGAACAGGATTAGTTGGGTGCGCTTCCAGGGTTTGGTTTGGTTGGGTTTGGTGGTTTGGTTTGGTTTGGTTTGGTGGTTTGGTTTGGTTTCGTTTCGTTGGGCTTGGTTTCATTTGGTTGGGTTTGGTTTCGTTTGGTTGGGTTTGGTTTCGTTTGGTTGGGTTTGGTTTCGTTTGGTTGGGTTTGGTTTCGTTTGGTTGGGTTTGGTTTCGTTTGGTTGGGTTTGGTTTCGTTTGGTTGGGTTTGGTTTCGTTTGGTTGGGTTTGGTTTCGTTTGGTTGAGTTTGGTTTCGTTTGGTTGGGTTTGGTTTCGTTTGGTTGGGTTTGGTTTCGTTTGGTTGGGTTTGGTTTCGTTTGGTTGGGTTTGGTTTCGTTTGGTTGGGTTTGGTTTCGTTTGGTTGGGTTTGGTTGGGTTTGGTTTCGTTTGGTTGGGTTTGGTTTCGTTTGGTTGGGTTTGGTTTCGTTTGGTTGGGTTTGGTTTCGTTTGGTTGGGTTTGGTTTCGTTTGGTTGGGTTTGGTTTCGTTTGGTTGGGTTTGGTTTCGTTTGGTTGGGTTTGGTTTCGTTTGGTTGGGTTTGGTTTCGTTTGGTTGGGTTGGGTTTCGTTTGGTTGGGTTTGGTTTCGTTTGGTTGGGTTTGGTTGGGTTCGGTTGGCTTTGGGTGGGTTTGGCTTGGTTGGGTCAGGTTGGGTTGGGTTGGGTTGAGTTGGACTGGGTTGGGCCGGGTTGGATAGGGTTTGGCTGGGTTGAGTTGCGTTGGGTTAGGTTTGGGTTTGCGTTTGGGTTGGGTTTGCGTGGGCTGTTAGGTTTGGGTAGGGCTGAGTTCAGGTGCGTTGGGCTGGATTGGATTGGATAGCATTGGGTTGGGCTGAGTTTGGTTTAATGTTGTGCTTAGTCAGTCAGAACTGAGATGAATTTGAATCAGTCGGATTGTTGTAGGATTGAGTGGAGTTGGGCTGTAAGGTTTGGGTAAGTCTGAGTTAAGTTTAGTTTGGTGGGATGGGATTGGATTGAATTGGGTTGGGCTGAGTTGGGTTTAATGGGGTGGGCTGTGTTGGGTTTAATGTTGTGCTTAGCCAGGAGAACTTATACGAATTTTAATTAGCCGGATTGTGTTAGGATTGAGCTGAGTTGGGCATAGACGTATTTTGGTCGAAATGTATACTTACCAACTCAACCCAACGGCTCATAGAAGGTACCAGAGAGAAGGCTGGTTCACCCGGGTGATTTTGCCATCCCTGTCGCCCGGCCCTAGCGTGACGTAACTGGTGGAAGGGATCGGACGGTCAGTATGTGAAGACGGGATGAGCGGGCTGGGATGCCAGGTCCGTCCAGTTTCGGAGCATTCATGAACTAATTATTGATAGGTTTGGGAAGGTAATAAGAAAGCCGATGCTTACAATTGAATAGACAATACGGATATGCGCATGTGTAGTTTACTTCGATCTATGGAAACATTGAAAGGTAAAAATCCATGCTGAATGTAGACGAGTGGCAGATCGTGCTCCGACACTAGTCCAAACACAGGATTTTGCTGTCGGGTGTAACGCCCTAGTTTGGCGTTGCTTGTCGAGATCAGCATCTTTCCGTTGTGTAAAGAATGACCCATCAATTATCAAGGGAACTCTGAACGGTGTTGCATTTGAGAAACGAAACCCTACGGTGTTATGGTGACGTACTATGCCGACACAGGTGACATAGGTTCTATCCTCTGTCCTCAATCATCTCGAACAGCATTCAAGCTTCACTACATCGTCCTACAAAGATGGCTCAGAACATGATCAGCGCACATGGAAGGGCGGCCGCAGCTCTACATGGCGCAATGCGAGTCCTCGTGGCAGCTGAGGGCACAGGGCCGCGGGTGCACCCAGCGCTGACGCAGGCCAGAGGTGCGTGTATGGCCGCGGGTGCACCCAGCACTGACGCAGGCCCGAGGTGCGGGTACGGCCCCGGGTGCACCCAGCACTGACGCAGGCCAGAGGTGCGGGTACAGCCGCGGGTGCACCCAGCACTGACGCAGGCCAGAGGTGCGTGTACGGCCGCGGGTGCACCCAGCACTGACGCAGGCCAGAGGTGCGGGTACGGCCGCGGGTGCACCCAGCACTGACGCAGGCCAGAGGTGCGTGTACGGCCGCGGGTGCACCCAGCACTGACGCAGGCCAGAGGTGCGGGTACGGCCGCGGGTGCACCCAGCACTGACTCGGGCCTGAGGTGCGGGTACGGCCGCGGGTGCACCCAGCGCTGACTCGGGCCCGAGGTGCGGGTATGGCTGCGGGTGCACCCAACGCTGACGCGGGCCCGAGGTGTGGGTACGGCCCCGGGTGCATCCAGCGCTGACTCGGGCCCGAGGTGCGGGTGGTCACGTTCGGACCGAACCAGCCGCCGGACGTACCTCGCGTCACCACCCGCGCCTCCCGATTGTCTCTCGTGACTCCTGTGTGGTGGTGCCGTGTGATGGACGGCATGCGCGACCGCACCTCATCCGGCGCCGACTGCCTTCGCATGAGGTGAAGCTCATGGGAGCATACAATCTCACCAAAGGCTGCCAGTGCACTGTACAAGTGTGTCTGGAATCGTTGAGCCACCGTACTTGCTGATATGGTCGACACCGGTTTCGCCCAGCACGCCGTACCCAACACATGGAAGCTGGCCATCGCGCACCTCGTTGAGAAATCACTGAGATCTACGAGATGTCTGTCGGTGTCTGTCAGCCCGACCCTATCTGGCCGGTCTTTGCTGAGATCTCCGAACGCATCGAGTTCGAGCAGCTATGCGAATATTTCACTGCAAATCAGGCTTCAATCGCCTCATCGGCATGGGCCCGGATTGAACAATCGAACTGACACCGCTTTGATGGCTGTCACAGACCGCATTTTTAGACCGGCGTGCCAGTAAAAGACCCCATTTGTATGCGTCCTCGATTTCCGTAGATGTTTCCATGCATGCCAGTAAATAAACTCACGATGTTCTGTCCGCAAACTCGCCTTATATGGTGTTGAAGAACGCATGCTTTCCAGCTATTTTGTAGACTACTGCCAGCGAGTGTCGATCTCAGGTCCCCAGGTGTACATTGCTGTCGGCGGGTGTAGATGTCAGGTTCCGGTACTGTCGGCGGGTGTCGATGTCAGGTCCCGGTGTAGATTACTGTCGGCGGGTGTCGATGTCAGGTCCCGGTGTAGATTACTGTCGGCGGGTGTCGATGTCAGGTCCCGAGGTGTGCATTGCTGTCAGCGGGTGTAGATGTCAGGTCCCGGTGTAGATTACTGTCGGCGGGTGTCGATGTCAGGTCCCGGTGTAGATTACTGTCGGCGGGTGTCGATGTCAGGTCCCGAGGTGTGCATTGCTGTCAGCGGGTGTCAATGTCAGGTCCCAGTGTAGATTACTGTCAGCGGGTGTCAATGTCAGGTTCCGGTGTAGATTACTGTCAGTGGGTGCTGATGCCAGGTCCCACTGTATATTACTATCAGTAGGTAACGATGTCAGGTCACGAGGTGCGCATTACTGTCAGTGGGTGCCGATGTCAGGTCCATTTCATGCATATTTAAACAGTAGTTTTAATATGACTGACGATTTTCTGAAGAAAATACAAAAAGAAATATAGTTTAGACATCAGACCTGATCTGGAAGGTCAACCATTGATCTTAGAAGGCCATACTAAATTTCAATCGCGAGATCTCGGCCAGATCTATCACCTTGGTCTTTTGTTAGTTTTCGTAACATGCACGGTTAAGAATCGCCAGGGAGGGGGGGGTCGTACCTCCCCATACGACCGAAGGTGGTAAAATGCCGAATACTGGCGAGGGTTAAAGAGAATGCATGCCATTTTTCACGGAATGAAAAGTTGATAAAACGCCTTAGAATTATTCCCCTAACGAAAAATTGCCAATGCCGAGTAAATTATTTGGTTCAGAAATGGCTTCTGATGTCAAAGAAAATATCTGTAAAGCTGGTCTGTTTACAGGGCATCTCCACCGGAAAAAAGATTTGGATAAAAAGTAATGGATACATTACAATTAGCTGATACAATTGAGTCAGATGGAAAGTGTGCAGTATGACAACTTGCTTTCTGTCCATTAGCGCTCCCCAGTTGTAGCACCCACCCTAAACAGCCTGGAGCTCTATCTCCAGCCAGAAACACTTCAAGCGCCAATACAACATTCAGACACAAATACGCCAAAACTTTGGCCCAAGGTCGGTAGCCCCTAGTAACACCAATGACGCAGGGAAACAGCCATCTCGATATGGATATTCGGTTTACAAAAAGTTAAGAAATAGGTAAACAAGACGGAAGAAAATATTTATTTATTTAAAAAAACAGATACGCCTAGGAATCAAATATCACAATCACAAAAAGCAATCTCAGAACCAGCGGTCCAATATCGTCCCGGAGAATCGTTGGATATCACAGGTGCGCCAAACTCGCGAAAATAAGCAATGGACAGCACTATTGTTGAAACACTAAAAAGCACTATTGTTGTACAGCACTATGCCATGCTTCCTCCATTGGCAAATTCACTACACAGTGTTTCTCAATAGGTCAATGTTGCTCACCAAATCTGTGCATTATCTCGAAGCAGAAGATATGCACATTGCAGTAAAAATAAGTGTGACCTTCTGTAGCCGACTTTTGACCTTGTGATCATGTCACGTTTCATTGTCCTTTTGACCTCTCGTGAATGTCATCTTTTGAAATTTGTCCCATTTTGCTCATGGGTGCCAATCTTAAGGTTTATATGGATTGATACCCCCCCCCCCCCGCAAGAAAAAGCACACAGTTTTTGGAATCATCACAAGCGGCTTCGGATAGAGATTCTAGAGGGCATGTCAAGCCAACTTTTCAGTTTGATCAGCTTTGAAAACCAGTCAGATTCCTTCCGCATCCGCCTTTGTTAAAATTTCCTGGTTTTATTTTATAAAAAGTAATTGAAAATGCAGGGATTCGAAGATATTTTTCGTTCTGAAAATATTGACCCATTAAGTAGCGAGATCCAGAAGGGATCAAATAAGCCCCACCGAAAGATATAATAATGTTGTAATACTTACGCGACTGGGTCAATTGCATTAGATGCTACGATGGTTGCACATGGGCCAGCGGCCTGCTCTGAAGATGGTGTGTAAGATGTGCATTATGGAATGCAATGTATGCACTTTATATGGATGCATTTTGGGCGCACTATGTTGGGAGAAGCAACAAGGTCATAAGCTTGTTATGCAAAGTTACAGAGGTCACATTTAGTTAGCTTGCTTTTGTTGCGATATCACGGTGCACGGTACCTTGTAGGGTTTCGTCACGGTGTGGTTTTCCATGTCTCTAGGGCCTGCATTTTGACGTATCAGCGGCGTGTAGCCTCAATTTCATGGGGTTTTCGGAGGCCTTGATGGAAAGGCGGGATGCTACGTCCGCAAGAAATGCAAAAGGCTCTAAATATGCGGTACAAAAGCTAGTGCATGTGGATGCTCTTCGCGAACTCTACACCGCATTTAGGGAAGGACATGACAGCCCCACAATTTGGTTTTCAACCTTGGCGTGTCTAAGGCATCACCATTGCGTGCTGGCCGACCGCGGGACACTTTTAACGCCTGCTATGGTCTGCTGATCGTTGGACGTTGATTAATGTACTTCCGGCCGACGAGCGTTTAGTTATGCAGCATCGCAGCTAACGTGTCACCACTTCATTGCCCAGGCGTAATCACAATACCCTGAGTCGCTGCGTAACTCTCGCTGACAGCGAAGCGGCCGTGGTCTGCTATTGCTCCGATTTTGTGCAGTCATCATTCAGAAAGCGACACAAAGTTTTCATCCGAGCAACTCCCAATGCATTCTTCTTTCGTTAGCGCGATGCACCAGCGATTCATGCAAATGCTTTTGTTTAGTCTCTGACTCCCCAACACATCTGAGTTTTGTGGAGCTCGCATATTTGTGATCTTTGAATTCGTCAACAACGTTTGCTAACTAGCAAATAGCAAATCACAAATAGCAATGCCTATCGTCAACTTGGCGACCTTCAGTTAAAGCTAACTTTGACCAGCCGGTTTAGCCCAAGGCTTAAGCCAGCCAAGACTACCAGAGGACACAAACTTACCTTCTGCGGTTTCCGGAATGCTGTCAGATAGGCCATCACTGTCTGCCTTTGCCACTTGGCACTTTATTAATACTAAATGTTTGGCTTGTAATAAAGCGGCGCGACGCGCCATTCCGTCCCAGGTTTTGAAACCTCAAACGCTTCTGGGTAGCAAACATATGCATGCTTCAGAAGGAGGTCTTCCAACAAATAATACAAGTACTTAAAAGAGAACAATGGCATGGATTTTATCAGATCGCTTTTAGCTGAACAGACCTAACTGTTGGAACGAAAACATGGTCTGGAACTTTGCTAGCGTCAGTCGCAATATTTATCGACCGTAAAGTTATTTTATGATGGTGTCGCCCATGTTGAAAGTATTTTTTTGTTTATCTCAACATACTCGGGCCTCCGCATGCTCGTGCTCGTTTTTGGTGTGCTCTGCTAACCTTCATACCTGGCAGGCAATGCTTGATCTTCAATCACTTTGGCTACTTATGAATTAAAACGTTCGAGGTGAAGGTTGCAAACTGATGGCGTGACACTGGCCAACTCCTGCATAATAATACTGAGCATAGCCCGGTGCCATTTGCCGTTGACTGTTGGGCAACTTTAAATGTGACGAGCGCTCCCTCTCTGAAGTCGGATATTGCCACGCCGATGATAATGGTTGCGTTTTATTTCAGTCAGATTCCACTGTATTGAGATGACCCGATGTTCGAGGTGCCTGGCGCGGCGTCATAGCTGCCACGTACCCAGCCGAGCCGACCACGAGGCGCCGACTCCGCGTCCTAACGACAGCGTATCATAACCTCCACAGTTCATAACCTCCACAGGTCACAACCTCCACAAATTCAACACATCGCAGCGGTCGTAACCTCCACAGGTCATAACCTCCACAGGTCGTAACCTCCACAAGTCCGCAGCGGTCATAACCTCCACAGGTCGTAACCTCCACAACTCCGAAGCGGTCATAACCTCCACAGGTCATAACCTCCACAGGTCGTAATCCCCACAGGTTGCAACCTCCACAAGTACGAAGCGGTTATAACCTCCACAACTCAGCAGCGGTCGTAACCTCCACAGGTTGCAACCTCCACAGATTCAAGAACTTTTTTAATTTTCTAGAAGCATCACTTCAGATAGCTATCGCTAGGTAGCAGCACGGTCTACGTATTACACTAATGAGATTGAATGCTGAATCATAGGTAATAATATTCCTCGCCAGATGGCAGGATGATACAATTGAGTACGTGCTCTTTGCGTGCAGCTGTCCTATTGTTCGAGAGCTCGGTAACCCGCGCATCGACGCGTGGGAAAGTAATGCGTTGCGCAGTAGCCGATGATCGTATGACATTCACACGATTTTCGCCTGCAATGCGTCGACGCGTGGGAAAATAATGCGACACGCGGTGGCGGATGATGGCAAGATATTTGCATGTTATCCGTCTGCAATATGCCATGCAATGACCAGGCCATGAAATGCAACGATGCCTTTTCATGGCCTGGTCAGGCGTAGGAACGTCCCCAAAAGTGAGTGAGCCAGGGTGAACAGCAGGGACGCATCAAGGAATTTCGCAAAGTACCATGGTTGAGCACTTTTGGGTTGATAACCCGATAATTTTAATTGTAAACACAAAATTCGTATTCAGTGACGAGTTCGCCAGAGGCGTATTTGCAATGGCATCGGCATTCCGCGACCGTTTTAAGATCGTTCGAATCAATTGCCACGAATGCTTCTGCCTGTACTGAACACGCCGGAAGGAACTACATAGGTCTCACAATACAACTTTAACGGTCAAGGTTCAACGCAAACCGGTTTCTTCGGTCGTCTCCAATTTGTTTCACCCACACCTGCCCACATCTGGTATCAAGCAATAGCCTGTGGTGAACCGTCGTGCAACATTTCAAATCGGCACATGTCAAGGTCAAATTTCTAGGTCAAATGTTAGCTTGATTTATTAGATGGTGACATTGAAGTCATATTGACCGAACGGGAGAATCGGATGCATTCGCCTCAATTTGCATCAAATGAGGATCATTCAATGTGGCTTGCTATGCAGTATCAGAAAGCTAAGCTATCTATTTTTCAAGAGAAAAGGCCAAGCTGATCCTTCGATCGCCTATTTTTTTCTTTTTCTCTCAAACCTATCCAAATCTGACATCAGGCAATAATCAGTAGTGAACACTCGAGTAACATTTCAAACCGGGACAGGTCAAGGTCAAAGGTTTGATTCAGTTCTTCGATGTCCTCGCGTTTCGTCGCTATTGCTTCAATTTGCAGAAAATGGAGGTTATTCGTATTGTGTCACTCGTGTTGTCTTGTTGTGCATTATCAGAAAATTTAAATTTAGAAGTAGTCTTGACGGATCAAAATTCAAGCTGATTTCTTCGGTTGCCTCATATTTTGTTGTGGTGTTCGCCCAAGCCTACCCAGATCCACTATCAATCGACAGCCCATGGTGAACCCTCGAGTAACATTTTTAATCCAGGATGTGGCAAGATCAATCCTAAAGCTCAAAGGGTAGTTTTAATTTTCCAAGTCCTCGCGATTCGTCGCTATGGGTTCAATTTGCACCAAGTGGGTGTCACTCGACGTGGCTTGTGCCGTATCATAATGCTACCAAATATAACGAATTTATAAGGTCAAAGGTCAAACCGATTTCCTTAGTCGCCTCGCATTTTCTTCTTCGCCCTAACCTACTCGCGTCTGATACCAAGCAATAGCCCGTGGTGCACCTCAAGCAACATTTCAAACCGGATCAATGTCAATGTCAAAGCACAAGACCGAAGGTTTGCCGCCCTGGTAGCTCAGTTGGTTAGAGCGCTGGCCTGCACCGGTCTCCCCTGTATTGGCAACACAGGGTTTGAGTCGCTTCGCGCGCTCGCATTTAGCCCCCGGCCGGGAGTGTCAGTTGGCAGCTGGCTCGATAAGGCCGGGGACGAGCTACCGGGCGGCCGTGTCGGTGCATTGGCGGCACGTTAAACTTTCGGTCTAAATTCTGCTGTTGAACTGGAGCTCATGGATCGGGTGGTGGAGCCAGGGTTCAGGCAACAAGCTCTGCTTAGCAATAGAACCCTGGCTCCTCAAGCCGCCCCAGCAACAACACGGATCAAATTTATTTTTTTTAAAAGAGAAAAAAGGTTAGTTTAAATGGTTCGACGTCCTCGCGCCTCGTCGCTATGTTTTCAATTCTCATGCAGTACAGTGACTCAACGTGTCGTGTCGTACTCCATCAGACTGTTCAGAAATCACTTTAATTTTCAAAGTCAAAGGTCGAACTGATTTCTTCTGTCGCCCAACGTTCCTTCGTTTTCTCCAAAAGCTACCCATGCTTGGTATCAAGAGATAGCCCGTGGGAAACTCTGGAGTAGCATTTCAATCTGGGGCATGTCAGATCAAACCCCAAGGTAAAAAATTAATTTAACATGCGCCCTGGAGAGCGTCTGAAAATTACACGCACTGGAGGGGGCGGATTCCGCCCTTAAGTTCACGGTTCCTATTAAAGCTGGTGAAACGAAATTCGCAGGGTAGATGGGTACGATAGTGAACTCTATTGTGTGGAAATTTCATGGCCAATATCTTCACGGACATACTAGGTCAAAATATGTCAAAATGTTCTGGTTTTGCGTGGCTTGGCTTGTCATTGTTATGGATCGCGTGATTGTGTTTCAACGCTCCAAAATTGGCATCAATGTGTTTTGGACATTACTACTGATGCAGTACAGATGCTAGACCCGACATTTGACCTCAGGTCATCTATATAGCAGCAATTTATCGGGCCATTACCTGCTGCGGTTACTGTGACCGGGCCGCCCCTGACATCTCCGTTGGGCGGCTCGTCGCAATCGGCTTCGCAAAGAATAGAGTGAAGCACATGAATAAAGTATGGAAGCGCTTAGGTACACAATGACAAACAGTAGTTTTCAAGATGTGTAGGGAATAACACACAAAGTGATATCAATCGCATGACAGTAATTTGCATTTATGACAGCATTCCAGTTGACCAAGTTTGGTTCCATTAACCTGTCATGAACTGGACCTAACTTGACCTCGGTGACCTAACATAACTTTGAAGCTATATGGCATAATAATATACATGAAACAAGTCACTAGTGTTGCCAAGAACATTTCCCTTTTGCCAATCTATGGGAAGCGCATCAGCGCCGATTTTCGTGGATTGGCGCTGCGAGATTTTTGGACTTTAGCGGCCCCTAACTCGAAATGTGTTGTCCAATTTCCGTTTTTCATGCTTTAAGCAACGCGCCTGTCAATTCTAAGCAGGTACGCAAACAATGGTGTTTTTCTGCCAGTGACTATCTGGAGTGATGTACGAAAAACGGGAGGGGTAGGCAGATTTCGCCACCCCCCCTGCCCTCCAGGGCGTGTGTTAATTTTCAGAGTCCTTGCGTTTCGTGGTTATGGCTTCAATTTGCATCATGTGGGTATCACTTGACGTGGCTTGCCGTACGGTATCAGAATGTTGAGATATCGAAGTAATTTCAAAAATGTCGAAGGTCCGGCGTGTTTACAATTATTGAGTGTAGTAGGAATAGGACGGTCAGATTTGTGTATGTTTGCAGCCTTTGTGATAGCAGTCACTCGCATCCTATATGACAAGGGGCTCCCCAAGAAATCCGTCGTAACCTGTTCAGACGGTGCTCTCATCGCCGGTTTTTAATTTACGCTGCCACATTGCTGTTACGGACATGCAAAACATATAACTTCCTTTTCAGTTTGACCGCTTTCCTCTTGATGACTCAACTGTTGTTGTCAAAGTTGCAAGAGAAGCCATACGTGAATGCGGACAATTTTATAACTAGCCCGAGTTCATAACCGCGAGAGAGCAATGTTGTAATCAGGTGTAGAACCCAGGAATTATCATGTGGGCACCCGTCTGGAGAGGTGCCATTTCTTTGGATCGGCTCCACTGTGAAAGCGCCTGAAGTGGCGCCTCTCGCTGCAAAATTCGAGGGGGAGGGATGTACTCGGCTCTTCCGCAAGGGGCGCCTTTCCTTCCGAGGGGAGCATTTTTATTTAATAGAGGCGCCTGAAGCTGAAAAATACGAGCGGGAACACTGGAACCTTTTCAGAGGGACGCATTTCCCGGCCTGGGGGAATGTGTCCCCATAAAACAGGATAGCATGGGAAATGAAATTGCATGTTCATCTTTGCTACCATAAAACCATCGTCCGATAATTTATGTTTTTTCTGCTACAAGAGGGCAACGTTAAACATACTTAAAACATTGCTCTAATATTTTTGGACATGATTCACTATGGTGATGGTGAATCAGGTGCAACACAAGTCACCAAAATATCATTTTTAGCAATGGTAAATCTGAAAAATTGAAATACACTGGAATTAGTAGCTGTGTGCTACAGGCCACCAGACGACGACGACAACGCCATTACACAAATCTTTCGACATTCAGGCGAGCTCCCACCCGGACGCCGGCTGATGGTCTTGGGCGACTTCAATATTCCTGAGCTTGGCTGGGTACCGTCTGCGTCAGACTGGGCCAACCCAGTCAGGCTTAGACAAACGGCCAGGGCCAACCGCTTCCTGGAAGCGTCTGATCTCCAAGGCCTGCGACAATACGTCACTCAATCTACCAGAGCCAACAACATTTTAGACTTAGTGCTCACTATCGACATCGTAGCAGAAACCTTCGTTCGGAATGGAATTATAGACTCGGACCATGACGAGATCCAGGCAAAGTTCTTCCTGCCGAGGCCATCACCACCAGCTGTGACAAGATCGACTGCTTACAACTACAAGAGAGCAGATTTTAATTCATTGCGACGCTGTCTGGAACTTTTACCGTGGAACATTCTGGATGACTTAGATGTTGACAATGCTGTTGATGTGTTTTACTCGTTAATCGAAGCTGCTATTCGTGATCATGTGCCAGTCGTGACTCCTCGCCGTAGACGTCCACCCTGGTTTGACGTTGAGGCCAGGCGTGCACTAGCCGCGAAGGAATGTGCACATCGTCGAATGAAAAGTCACCCGAGTGACGGTGTCATTCGGCGTGAATTTACAGACAAACGCGACTTCTTCAAACGTCTGATCGGACGAAGCTACTGCAGTTATCTGAGGGGACTAGTTGAAGATTTTAAGACAAATCCAAAGCGATACTGGTCATTTTTGAAATGTTTTAAAAGGAGTGCTTCTGTTCCGTCTCTGCTAGACGGAAACAATTTAATCAGCGATGACGTTGGACGTGCCAACCTGTTGAACAAAGCCTTTTCAGCCAAGTTCCCAGCACGGGATGTAGCCCAGTATCCACCATTACAGGTCTATGGACTGTCTAATCTCACAGACTTTCGGCCCTCATTAGAACAAATCCACACGATTCTCATTGGACTTTACCCGCATAAAGCATGTGGACCAGATAATATCAGTGCCCGAATCCTCCGTGAGTGTGCTGACCAATTATGCGTTCCGCTGCACAAAATTTGCATCCTTTCCATCAGGCAGGGAAAATTTCCCAACCAGTGGAAAAAGGCAAATATCACACCAATATATAAGAAAGGCAACCGGAAAAATCCGACGAACTACCGAGCCATTTCACTTCTTTGCCTATGTGGCAAGATTTTAGAAAAAAAACCATCTACAATGCTTTGAGTGATCACATTTTGCCAGCACTGACTAACACCCAGCACGGTTTTATTCCAAAAAGGTCATGTGCTTCAAACCTGGCAGTTTTCTTGAGACACGCCTGGGATTCCATCGTTGCTGGTTGCCAGACAGATGCAATCTATACGGACTACTCTTCGGCTTTCCAAAGTGTCAACCATAAGCTGTTACTATACAAGCTCGAAAATGCATATCATGTTTCAGACAAAATGCTCTCTCTGATTCGGTCATATCTGACTGGTCGCCGGCAGCGGGTGATAGTTAACGGGGCGGTCTCTGACTGGGCTGACGTCACTTCTGGTGTACCGGAAGGGAGCTTGCTGGCTCCTCTGTTATTTGCCCTATTTGTGAACGACCTGCCATCCAGTATTGACTCGGAATGTCTGATGTTTGCTGATGACGTCAAAATCTTTAGGAGGGTAGCGTCTGTGGACGACGCGACACACTTGCAGAGGGATATTGATTGCCTTTGTAAGTGGTCCGCAGACTGGATGCTATCCTTGAACCCTCTAAAATGTAAATCATTCACAATTACTCTTCGCTGTACTCCTGTGCGCTTCGAATATAAAGTACACAATGCAACGCTGCAGCGTGAGACTGTGATGCGAGACCTGGGTGTGTACCTGGACAGCAAATTGACTTTCGCACAACATGTGGCAAAAACTGTGTCGTCCGCGAACCGGGCTCTCGGACTTTTTATTCGATCAATGCAAGCAGGGGTTCCTGGTAGCAAATTCTCGAAAATTGCTCTATTGGCGGCATATAACGCGAACATTAGGTCTCGCCTTGAGTATTGCTCCGTCATCTGGGCAGGCGCAGCTTCAACACATCTCACCAGGATTGATAGGGTAGAACATAAATTTTTAATGTGGCTTGCCCAACACCGTAGTGCCACACCTCGACCGGAATCTTTACAATATCAGGACCTTCTTCGCTTTTATAACATGACATCTGTGTCCACTCGTCGCATACAATCCGACATCATGTTCTTACGAAATGTTTTATGTGGGAGGATAGACTCATCAATGTTATTGCAAAACTTTGGATTAAGTGTCCCAGTCAGGAGAAATAGGCAACCTGTTTTATTCCATGTACCGTATGCACGTGTAGAAACCATTAGGTGCGGCTTGTTTAACAGATTATTGAGAGTAGCGAACGCATTTTTAGCGATGACACCGAGTGCGGACATCTTCACAGACTCGCTGAATACATTTAAGACACAGGTGGTGAGATACTGTGCTGCGTCACACGCTCACATCTGAGACGCGGAGCCATCGGACATCGACGAGTTCTGACAGCCGTTTGCCTGTTTGAACTGAAAACTATTAACCTGTTCTGTGTACGTTTTTAACTACTGACTTCTCCTGTAAAGGGCACAATATGCTGTTGGAGATTGTGGACAATAAACAAATTGAAATGAATTGAAGTTTTTGAAAATGACATTGAAAAGGAAGTGGCTGAAACTCAAAGTTTTGTTATGTCCAGCCGGCCACGTGTGTGCGTCATGTGCGTGTCAGAATGTTGGCTGACCACGTCGGCAGCTAGGTCCAGCCGGCCATGTGTACGCCGTCATGTGCGTCTCAGTGTGTTGGCTGACCACGTCGACAACTAGGTCCAGCCGGTCACGTGTATCTGTCAGTGTGTTGGCTGACCACGTCGGCAGCTAGGTCCAGCCGGCCACGTGTGCACCGTCATGTGCGTGTCAGTATATTGGCTGACCACGTCTACAACTAGGTGCCGCCGCCACGGAACGGCTCGCGCCAGACGGCACGGAGCCTTGGGATAGGCTGATGCCGTGACTTTAGCGACTCGTGGTCGACCACAAGTTGTGGGATTCTATTGCAATCGCTAGTCATCAGCTACTTCGCCGGGTCACACTGAACCCGACCGGCGGGGTTGGTGCCATTATGTACATGCCACATCGATCCCCGATAATACAAAGCCATGTATATTTCCTGATGAATATTTGCTATGTGTTCACAACCGAATGTCAGTACACACTGAAGCCGTCAGCCGCCTCCACGATGCTGCTGCTCCCCGCATGGCTCTCATTCGATATCTCTTGTATGGCCATTTTATGAGCCATCTTCCATATTGACTGAAGCGATTGTATCTGAATACGCTGGGTTTCGACAAGAGACTTTGTTCGAAAACAATGATCTCGTCTAGGTTTACATTTGGGTTTAGTTATGTTTTGATTTCATTGTTTTTTTTTTTGTGCGAGTATGAGAAGTCCAACTGTTGGCGAACTGGCCAAAATACTGTTGCAGAAGCATGGATCACGAATACAGTTGCTTATAAAAGGAATAGTTTCGATGTCAGGGATGTGTTGCTGATTCAATAATTGTTCCCTATTCATGTTCCCACAACTAAATGTAGATAATCATAGATGTGTGGGAGGGATTCCAGCGTCCAAATCTACCTCCTTCCCCATCACTTGTGTACATTGTAGACATCTCAAAGGGCCCGTTATTATTTGCAAGGGGTTGGAGGCGTTCTCAGGCTCCAAACAACACCTAAAAAGTTATGTTGAATTTTCGGTCTCCTCCAAGACAATAGCGAATGGGCCACTAGCATGGCCCTCGGGCCGTGCCATGGACCCGTAGAATCCCAAGAATGGGGTGACCGATCCAGTCACCCTCTTAGCTACGTCCAAGTTTGTGGCACTGACTGTGAAGATCAGCAGCAAGGAACGAATGATACCTTCCCTTCCTCAGGCTTCTGGCTGCACCATTGGATGTTTTGCATGTGTATGTATGGACATCTAGTGCTTTACACCATTAAAAATAATTTGTTCCGAACTATGACAATTTTGTCGACGTAAAACTTAAACGGAAGCCCGAATGGCCTTTATCAATCCACCAATCGTTTTACCTCCTGAGCTCTCCACTGGGAAGGTTGACATTTCGACATTCTTAAAGTGTATATTAGACGAACCTGAGATGTCCAGTTTCGATATGTGTCCAATAGATTTAGAGATGGAGGGGATAGATGGGGGGGGATCCACCCCATAGATTCAGACCTAAACGAGCCCCACTTTAGTAAATGTAATAAATTCACAGACACCTCTCTTAATACAACTAGTCTTCTTAATACAAGTACATTTTAACAATATTCTGAGCACGCCTGTGCTCTAACGTACGGTTGCTTACGTGCAGCTACTCCGAAGTACGCTTGTGCATGCAAACATGGGTAAGTTCCCTGACATCTGTGTATGTACATTTCCGCATATTCACGTACATTTGCGCTGACCTATATTCATATACGCAACTTTGGCCTCCATACATTTGCGCTCACTTACATTTGCGCATGTGCGCTTTCGTGCTTACGTAGACTTGAGTGTACGCACAATTGGCATGCGTATACGTCAAAGTACGCGAATCCAATGAAATACAGCACATTCACACAAACTGATTCGGCCGGGCGCACTTTCCGGGATCATCAGGTGACTCGCAGTGCATGTACAACACTCGGTGCTTGGGAACATGAGTTTCGAAACAACAACAAAAACAAACACTCAGCAGGGAAGAGGTGACAAATCCTTACCAATACAGGGTCAGACACAATTATTCATGCGCCATACACATGATATCGGCCTGCCACCTTCATAATATGACGCTTTATTGGCCCTCACAACCTGGGGTGGGGGGCGAATGTCTCATCTTTTCCTTTTCCTAGGCCTGTCTATGATTGGGAAGTCGAAAGTTGTTTTGGGAGAAGAGGGACGATAGATTTCCTAGGCATGTTCTTTACAGTTAACAACATAAAACCCTGGCTTGCACAACACAGCCTATCTCGCGCCCAGCAAACAGTTTTCGAATCCCTCGCATAAAAGACGTTCTATGACAGTGGAGTTAGCATAGAACTGCTAAAGTAGTCGATATTATCCCATCTCTGTTGCTGTACCCAGAGACGTCTACAGAGTGGCTTTCTTCTGTTCTTGCCCCGTCCCCCCGAGTGTTCCGTACATTCATCGGTATACAATGTGCAGTTCAGTGCACTGCCGGAGATCCCAGGAGTGGTGGGAAGGTTGGAAATAAATGCTGTCTGCTGGGTCCGTGATCTCTGTTTCTGGGTGTGAAAACATGAAGCTGAAAACATTCAGCTTTCCAAAAATGAGAATCTGGTCATGCACTGTTGCACGTCATGGAGTTTTTAGCTCGATTGGCAGATCCAGAGGGCCCGATTATATTACGTTTGCAAGATATCACAATCTAAAGCTTAGCGGACATTTCATATGTCACACGCCGGGGATGAATACTACATGAGGGCGCATTGGGCCTAGACAGACCCGTTTCATAGCATGCTGGGAGGTCATGTTAACCAATGGTACGGCATATCACGATTATGCACACCGTCATCTTTTTCGTGGGATTGAGATCTATTTCAATGATTTAGTGAATATGTATTTTCTTATCATTACATTCGGGAGTATTCTATGGCCATTCGGAAGTCGTTGGAATTGATGGACACAAATTTGAAGTAACAGATTTAGGAAGTCTGCATTTTTCGCATAATTGACTGCGCATCGGACGCTGTGATGTTTTATTTCTTGAACGGGAATAGAGTCGCCAGAGGTCGGTTGAAACAAAATGAAGGCTGCGAACACATGCCAGCTGCTACAAAACTTGCACACACTATGCGATACAACGCATACCAACCAATTATGTGATGGTTGGAATCTTCCATTCTGCTTCTTAACGGAACAGTTTGGAAGAGCTAGAAAACACAGAAGGAATTAGCCAAATTCTTATCGAATCACACACGTATGTTCAGATACGCATAACTATAAGACAAGATTAAGACAGGAGAAGTCTTATATTCAGCTGCAATTTCCAACCGCAAATTCAAATGATGCTATACAAAAATAGCCCGGAGCTTTTCACTTCATCGCATAAATTTTAACAAGATATACAGTGTCGGTGCATTCTGTAGAACTTTACCACTGCTTAACTGATTAAGCCGAGGTGCTTTAGATGTACGCAACTACAATCGTACATGATGAGTAATACATGAGTAATTCCTTCCGTGAGGATTTTGAACGGTGGTCTAGCCTGGTGGTCGCTTACCTACAAAAAGCAGTTGCTTCGTCCAGCAAGCGCTATTGCGACATAATAAATTCCAACACCGTGCAAGTAAAAGAGAGCCAACTCGTAATGCACCTCGAATGCACAAGAGGCAGGAGGCTATAATGAACTATGGGTAACCCGTTCTCGCAGGTTAATGCACATCTTCACCAGCGACACCGTGACGGTTTCGCGATGCGAACAATCATCGGATTTTAATCGAAAGAAAAAAATGCTTTATCGGAGGAAATTCTGGTCCAACAAACATTCGGCTGCCAGCAGATTTTAAAGCAAAACACCCACAGAAACATACAATTTTAGCGGAAACACTACAGCGGATAGGTTTGAACAAAAAGTTTCAAAAGTTGCACAAAAGATGCGACATGGGGGCTTTCTCCGCCGGTATTTTTGGATACTTGGATATTAATATCAATATTTGCTATGGCAAAATGTTGTTTCCGAGACGCGAACTCCGAATCACCGGCTTGAATTACATGCTTATGGTATTATAATGGGCATCGCAACCACTCAGAAGGTAAGAAAATACCGTCAAATCACCCTACTTCACCGACTCAGCAGAAATCACAATTTTTGGAAGAAAAAAAATGGGAAAAATTCCCAAAACTGTGAGAATTCCTAAGTGGCCCACGACCCCTGATCCCATATTCGGCACAAAAAAAATCGTTCCGCGATTTTCCAAACCAAACTCCGAATCATACACTCCGGGCAAAAGCGCCAAGTCGACTCCTAATCACCCACTTAGGCTTCCCTAACTTTTCATCAGCGACACCGTGACTGGTTCGCGACGCGAACCGTCCACTTTCGCGCCACAGACGCTGCGCTTTCTCCGTTCCTTCCCAAGACAGCTGATCAATGGCGTCACTAGGGTACGACTAGTCGGCATATTCAGGGCGGACAATGCAAATGTTGCGCGATAATCACAATGTATTCAACATTTTAGGTAGCCATCAAATCTGATACAAACAGGTCTGAGCAGGGTGTTCGTACTCTGCATCCGCCACTGCGCCGCATATCAGCTTCCCACGGGGCGACGGCCGGTTCCCGACGTCTGAAAAGTTAACAATGTGCGCACACAGAAAAAGCGTATTCAACGACACATCCTGCCATCTAGTGAGACATATTGTTATCTATGCTTCAACGTTCAATCGCATGACATTCATTCAATATCCGTTGCTATAATACCTAGACCGTGCTGCTACCTAGCGATAGCTATCCGAAATGATGCTTCTATAAAATTATGTAGTTCTTGAATCTGTGGAGGTTACGACCGCTTCGGAGTTGTGGAGGTTTTGACCTGTGGAGGTTATGACCGTTCCGTACTTGTGGAGGTTGCAACCTGTGGGGATTACGACCTGTGGAGGTTATGACCTGTGGAGGTTATGACCGCTTCGGAGTTGTGGAGGTTACGACCTGTGGAGGTTACGACCTGTGGAGATTATGACCGCTGCTGACTTGTGGAGGTTACGACCTGTGGAGGTTATGACCGCTGCGAACTTGTGGAGGTTATGACCTGTGGAGGTTACGACCGCTGCGATGTGTTGAATTTGTTGAGGTTGTGACCTGTGGAGGTTACGACCTGTGGAGGTTATGATACGTCTCCGTCCTAACTGCCATGCACCCAGCCGAGCTGACCACGAGGCGCCAACACCGCGTCATAACTGCCGCGTACCCAGCCGGGCTAACCACGAGGCGCTGGTGCAGCATGTTGTGTCGTGGTGCCGCCGTGCCGTGTTGTGTTGTGTTGTGTTGTGTTGTGGTGTGTTGTGTTGTGTTGTGTTGTGTTGTGTTGTGTTGTGTTGTGTTGTGTTGTGTTTTTCCCCAGAGCAGGACAACGGGTGTCACTGTCGAGGGCGGCGCCTCGAGAGCACAACAGAGTCCCACCAGGCTGGTGGGAGGTTGCCGGGCCGTCACCGATGGACGGCTGGGCGCCTCGCACTGGTAGGTGGCTACTCACGTGCACTATACATTCCGCTCGCAGTCAACACGTGTAGTCACCTCTGCCAGTGACCGGGAACAAACTTGTATTCTTCTAGGTAATTTGTAGCGCGGCGTTATTTCGCTACCTTTGAGGAGATCGGACATTTCAGAGGCAAACAATTACCCCGTTTACATGAGCAGCAAAACTTCCGGATATGATGCGATTAGGAAAACTTTCGAAAATGATGTTCTTGTAAACGGGCTTTGGCGTAGCAAAACATGAGAATATCTTAAGGCAAACTTACGCTTCGGTAAGTGGAAGATTGCGATTAGCGCCAACCATTAACATATAAGGGCACGGCTGCAAGGACCATGGTTCATCTTGATGCTATTATTTGCTATGTTTTCAGTACATTTAAGTTAATTATGAAAAATGAACGTCTTGATTTTAATTAGTATTGCAAACATAGTCATGAAATACAAAAATCGGACATGTAGCAGCTGAAATCACCGCTGAGACGTCACGTTATTAGTGTGTGCCCCAACCGTCAGCTTTACGATTTGGCGGAGTGTTTAACTTGCGGATTTGTGACAGCGTTTGTGCTTTGCTGATCTATCTCTTGGATTGCGTAGGGAACCTGATTTACCCTGTTCAATTGACCATTGCACAGTCTGGAGTGATACACCATTGCATTGTCTGGAACCTTTGCTATAGAATATAGTCTGGCCTAGTAACAATGCACCGTTTGATTCACTAAGAAGAAAGGTCTATGTTGTCATCGACAATGCGTCATCGGCTCCGTGAATCCTTCGAATTCACAGATTCCCTATATATCTACTTAACAACCTCCAACTACGTGGGTCTTTGATGATACATTATGTTGGTGTACGCCGTTGCTCGAAGCAGGTGCGTCAGAAGCGTTAAAATGCGCTAAATATTTGAAACTTTTCACCACCTTGCGTCAGCCGTCAAATCACATGAATCCGATTAGGTGCCTGCTTTGCTCTTGTAAACGGGCCGCGCGATCGGAACTTTTGCGAATCGACCAAATCAGAAATTTTCGTTTACGACCGACCTGCTCATGTAAACGGGGTAATTGAAGCGTCGCGAATGGACAATGCGTGGGAATGCTGTTACGTCACTCTGTTTTCAACGGTCGAACTCCTCTCGAGTGGCACCCGGCGGAAAAGTCACCAATCACGTGATTGTGTCCGAAACATGACCTCGCAGTGGCGCAGTGCACAGCCATGACCTCGTAGTGGCACAGTGCACACCTGCATACGTGTATCGACGCGCTCCAGCCTCCAGATGCGACACCCAGCACATGGCCGCCGCTCACGCTGAGCGGCGGCCGTCCACTCCGAGCCACGCTCGTTGTACAATTTCACTTGTAATTCCCACAATGTTTCTCGCTGTTCCTTGTTTCTTGATTAGCAAACGTGTTATTTCCGAGAAAACCTCAAAGCAACGTTTTTTTTAAAGGGAATCCACTCCGTGCAAATTTGACGTTTTTCTATAGCTATTCTCAATAGGCGAGGTTGAGTGTTTCTGTGCAAATCGTGATCTATCTTTCTCCGCTCCGGGGCTTTGACAAGACTTCACATGGTTCATGTTTCTGTCTGTGATCATTTCTGGTGAACAATAATTCTGGTATGTTCTCAGGAACAGTTCTCATTGTAAATGTCATCGCCTGGTGTCATCTTTCGGAAGACGTTACTATGTCCCCTCCCCTACCCCTACGACCATCCAGGACACACTGCTGCCCACCACCGCCAAGCCCCGTCACGCGGTCACCACCTGCGAGACAGCTGTCGGCGGAATACTCCCAGCATAATGTTTATAATGAAGAGTAATCTCCACGCGTCCTACAAGACCGGTGCCGGTGTCATATTATTGACACAACATACCTAATGATAAGTAATTTCCCCACGTCCTACGAGGCCAGTGCCGGTGTCCTACTATGGACACGATATACCAATTATAGGTAATCTCTCCACGTCCTACGAGACCAGTGCCGGTGTCATACTATTGACACATTATACCTAATGATAAGTAATCTCCACGCGTTTTACGAGACCAGTGCCGATGTCATACTATTGACACATTATACCTAATGATAAGTAATTTCCACGCGTTTTGTGAGACCAGTGCTGGTGTCATACTATTGACACATTATACCTAATGATAAGTAATCTCCACGCGTTTTACGAGACCAGTGCCGGTGTCATACTATTGACACAATATACCTAATGATAAGTAATCTCCCCACGTCCTACGAGACCAGTGCCGATGTCATACTATTGACGCAATGTTCCTAATGATAAGTAATCTCCCCACATCCTACGAGACCAGTGCCGGTGTCATACTATTGACACATTATACCTAATGATAAGTAATCTCCACGCGTTTTACGAGACCAGTTCCGGTGTCATACTATTGACACAATACGCCTAATGATAAGTAATCTCCCCACGTCCTACGAGACCAGTGCCGTTGTAACACTATTGACACAATACGCCTAATGATATGTAATCTCCCCACGTCCTACGAGACCAGTGCCGTTGTAACACTATTGACACAATACGCCTAATGATATGTAATCTCCCTACGTCCTACGAGACCAGTGCCGTTGTAACACTATTGACACAATACGCCTAATGATAAGTAATCTCCCCACGTCCTACGAGACCAGTGCCGTTGTAACACTATTGACGCAATACGCCTAATGATATGTAATCTCCCCACGTCCTACGAGACCAGTGCCGGTGTCATACTATTGACACATTATACCTAATGATAAGTAATCTCCCCGCGTCCTACCAGACCAGTGCCGGTGCCATACTCCCGGCGCCGTTTCTCCCAAATGGCGGACAGGATACTTCGTCAAAGCATACGACAAATGATAGCGTTTTAACTTCTAGCGATCGGGAGGAAGGAACACAAAATCACCACCATTAACCGATTGGGTGAAGTGCATTCATACTAAAACAAAGCGAGGAGAATGCAACAAAAATATTGTAATGAAACTATATCTTGAAGGGCGTTTCAATGACTTTTCTGCTGATTCTCATTGAAAGCAAATCGGGCGGAAAATTCGCTGTCATGTGTTATGACCAGCTTATTGTAGCCAAATTTGATGCCGTCGGAGATAAATCAAACGTTGTTTTTCGCAAGCGGTGAAGGACGCCATGGAACTGCACTGGATATATGCATTCAACGTACTTTTCAGCATAACGTGACCATCCAGTGGACTGGCTATGAGGAGTACATATGCGGACAATCTGGGAATCATGTCAGCATTAGCTGGATTGACATGCATGTATTGCTATTGATGTTCCGTTGTGACATCTTACTTGCAAAAGATCAGCCAAAGGCCTGGTTGATACCCAAATACCGGTTAAAAGAACGCCTTTATTCAACGCCCTTCCTGGCCATGTTTTTGGTGGCTACATTTACCGCCTCCATTTGACACAATGCCATTGGTGCATGTTGACTGGAGAATCCAACGAAGCGGCTGCAAGACGTAGCTATTATTCGCTCGCATGTTCCGCAACAGTAATTGACACGCGCGGACACATTCAATGTTTATTGTTTGCAGCTGATGATTCTGTATCGCATTAGTGTCACATTTCGCATCGGAGATCACTCCGATATTTTTCATCGCTCATGAGGTAACAATGACTGCTGACATCACGGTCATGCTCACTGCAAGTAGCATTAGTGCCGCCACTTTCGCTCGGGCCGTAACGCTGTTTGACAGCACCAGCCTCTGCACCAGCGTAGTGATGACTGATGCAGTGATGCTGTGGTTGGTGTGGCCTACAAAGTATCTCGGCGCGGTGGCTCCAGACATGGTCAGTGTGTCATAGGGATGTCCTGTCGTGATCGAAAATCACTCCGATATTTTTCACCGTTCATGAGGTAACAATGACTGCTGACTGTTAAGGCCCGAAGGCCGATTCCTGGTAAGCTTCCATTGAATTGGGCTGTGACTGCGATAAAGCATTGTACCCACCGAGACCTGACGTCGGCACCCGCTGACAGTAATCTACACCGGGACCTGACACATACACCCACTGACAGTAACCTACACTGGGACCTGACACATACACCCGCTGGCAGTAATCTACACCGGAACCTGACACGTACACCCGCTGACAGTAATCTATACCGGGACCTGACACATACACCCGCTGACAGTAATCTACACCGGGACCTGACATATACACCCGCTGACAGTAACCTACACTGGGACCTGACATCGGCACCTGCTGCCAGTAATCTACACCGGGACCTGACACATACACCCGCTGACAGTAATCTACACCGGGACCTGGCACATACACCCGCTGACAGTAACTTACACTGGGACCTGACACATACACCCGCTGACAGTAACCTACACCGGGACCTGACATCGGCACCCGCTGACAATGATGTACACTGGGACCTGACACATAAAGATATCAGACCTAAAGACATAAAAGATTAGTGCAACTATGAGCCACAAGGGCCCTTCTTGGTTGCACTCTGTACACTGAACCAGTTGCCCACCAAATCTGTCAATCAGCCCTCCCTGTAATACTGAAAAGCAAGCCCTCTATTCTTATAATGATAGTCTATGCTGTTTTTAAAGATGTTCATTGTGCTGCTACTGACAATGTTTTCTGGCAGCTGGTTCCAGTGTTCTACTACTCTGCTGGTGAAGAAAGTCTGCCTGAACCTTGTTCTGCTGTGGTTAACTTTAATTTTGAATTTATGACCTCTAATTGCATCATTTCTATTCAATTCGAACATTTCCCCAAGATATCCCCCCTCCAGACCATGAACAATTTTAAAGGCCTCGATGAGATCTCCTCTCAGCCTTCTATATCTAAGTGAAAACATATTCAATATCTTCAATCTTTCCTCATATGCCAGGTTGCTTATGCCATTAACCATTTTTGTAGCCCTCTTTTGTAGCCCAGCTGACATACACCCGCTGACAGTAATATACACCAGGGCCTGACATCGGCACCTGCTGCCAGTGATCTACACCTCGGGACCTGACATTGACACCCGCTGAGAGTAATCTACACCTCGGGACCTGACATCGGTACCCACTGACAGTAATCCATACCTCGAGACCTGACATCGATACCCGCTTACAGTAGTCTACACAGGGACCTGACGCCGTCACCCACTGACAGTAATCTACAAATCTGGACCTGACATCGGCACCCGCTGACAGTAATGCACACCGGGATCTGACATCGACACCCAATGACAGTAATCTACACCGGGACCTGACATTGACACCCGCTGACAGGAATCTGCACCGGGACCTGACATTTACACCAACTGACAGTAGTATACACCGGGACCTGACATCGGCATAGGCTGACAGTAATCTACACCTCGGGACCTGACATTGACACCCGCTGACAGTAATCCATCACACAGTTTGTCCCTTTTCATTGTTTCTTGATTAACAATACACAAGTGGCATTTCCGAGAAAAGCCCAAAGCAACGTTTCTTACAGAAAATCCACACCATGCAAATTTGGCGTTTTTTCCAAAGCAATTCTCCACAGGCGAGGTTGGGTGCTTCTGTGTAATTCGTCATATCATTCTTCGCTCCGAAGCCTTGACAAAACTTCACATGGAATATGTGCTGACATGAGCCATTGATGAGCCCTGATTTGTTTAATGGTTTTAATGGTATGAAATGGTGAGTGAAATGTATTATAACTGCACTGGTAAGCCATACTATGCTGTTTTACGGGCTTCACTCGGCAACGTTTTTGTAATAACTTGCAACCTACTAATGATACTCATCTCCGCCATGTGATGGCATCCTGTTATGTTTTTCTTACACACATGATGAAAACAACCTTGTAGCAATATTGCCATTTTATGGTTAAACTATGTGTGTTAGTGGAGTGCGATAGTTTGCAATAGTGGAGTTTATAATACCGGTTGTGTGGGTATGGGTACTATGAGTAGATGCCTGCTGTGGTAATACCCATCTATGCTTCTTTTTGTAATCACCACACAAGGGAGTTCCATATCTCAGTGTGTTAGATCACATGTCTGCTAGGATTTTTGTGCTTGAACAGAAAATCGACCAGAGCATCCACCTCCCCAAGAAAAAGACCACAGCCGGTAACGAATTATTCCCTGACCTGGAAGCAGATGTGCTGTTCCGCTCTGGAAGAGATATCTCCTGTCTTCAAACTGATTCTAGGTAGCATCTGGTAGCGTCGCCCAAGAGTAGCGTCCTGAACTGCGACATCCGTGCCCAGGACCCCAATGGAAATGCTGCTCGCGGACTTGGAGTCTTCGCATACAACTTCGGTCTCGGATCGGAATTTCCGCCAGGCCAGCCCATGCCCGAGAGACTCAAATCGCTTAGAACAGCTGTGAAAGGACACCGGATGTCCTCTCAACACAAGAAGGCCCAGGCGCAGGCCAGAGATGCTAAGAACGATGGAGCGGTTCGTGGGGGTGAGTCGGATTCCGTCGCACTTCGTGTGCTCCCGGCGACGTACTACACGCTGAAGGAGTCTTTACCGCGGAGCATGTTCGAGGAGCTCATCGTCCTCCTTCACGTAAGTGGGGCAAATGTGGCTGACAAAAGCCAAAGTGCCTTGCTCATAAACAAGGTGCGTGATGCTTTCCATGGAGAGATGATGATAATGATACGGAAGCACATATCCTCTCAGCCGTGTGTCGCTCTTCTTGCCGACAAAATTACTTTAAATCGTCGCAACGTGAACATCACTGCCATCATCACGGTCGTTCCCGACGCACCACCAGGTCATCTAATATAGAGTCTCGTGATCGGCGCACCCGTGATGAAGCATCACGATAGCGAATCCATTGCCCAAGAGCTAAAAGCTACCGTGGCGCTCGTGGGAATTGAGTCGTCCCAAAGAGTGGCTTCGTTTCCAGCGGATGGCCAGTATCACCACGCGTCAATTGCTGAGAAACTCACACGTGCCCTCAACTCGGCCAACGCGGGAGGACAGACGGAGACAGTCCCAATACCTGCCATATGGGATGCCAGCCATCTGATGAACCTGGCGGAGCAAGACACCCAAGCTGAGTCTGCGTGCCTGTGGGTAGACATTGTCGAAGGTATGACACGCATTACAAAAAATGTTCAGCCACGGCAAGGGTCTAGAAGAACCTCTAGACACGACAGCGGATCATGCTATAACTGGGACACTGAAATTGTGGTCCAAAACCAGATTCGTTGCGTACGCCGTCAACACCTTCAAGGCATCTAGAGCCAATGCACAAGCCATGTGCAACTTCCTGCGTCATCGCCTGAAGAAAGAAAAACGGGCGGCTGTCGCCCAACAGCAGTGGGAAGACATCTCTTCTCTAGAAGGCGAGTGGGCAAGCAAACTGTCCTTATTGCATGTCCTTATTGCTGTTCTTATTGCAGGCACTAAAATAGGAAAATTACAACAAAAAAACAAACAACAAATGGACGCAATAATCACCCAAGCATACCAGCGGAACACCCATCCCTCGGTCCCATCTACTGTGGGACTATGATTAGTTGTTTTCATTGGTTTTTAAAATAATAAATATTCACTAACATCTACTTATTGAATCTGGCTGGATTGTTGATCATTGTGCATGTGCATACATAAGAGTGTGTTCTGTTCATTATCTAACTTCTAAATTATCCATGGATTTAATGTTTCGTGGATGTATGCAGATTTGCATATCTATGATGCTCATTGACAACACATACATGGTATTGTCTTGGCCTATTTTAAATTCGTTCATACATGTGGAAACATGCAGGTGTTGCTCCTCAGTATGAACAGTTTAGTATTTAACGCACCCACACGCTACTGTTCCCCCCATATGCTTTCGTTCCTTTTGCTTCATGGTGAATTGCTTGAACGTTTCCATATTGCTTATTTTCAGATGAGACATTCATGTCGCGCATTGCTGCTCTTCACGACGTCTACGACATCCTTAGGCGGGGAAGCCAGGCACAGCAGAACACTCCGCTGCTACCCTGGGAGTGTCGCACTGAGTACGGCACCACGATCAGCAGCCTCCAAGGCATGGCGGCAGCCGCGGCTGCTCTGAGCCAGGAAGGAGTGAACCATACAGCACATGCCCTCGGAGTGGTGGACATCGAGGAACTCTGGCCAAATCTGATGCAGCATAAGAATCGCTTGCACACTCAGGCGAACACCTAATGAACTTAACAGCCATTTATTCATCTGTCTAAAAGCTCACTTTTTTTTTCGTCTGCAAGCTTAATATTCTCATTCACGTTACAGTTGCCAGCAACTTGCTTGTACTATCTCTGTTCCTCCCGACTTCTTGCTTTTCCTGGAATACTATGCTACTGGTGCTAACATTCGGTGGTATTTAACATTATCCTTTTTATAATACAAAATAGCTTCGGCTATCGACATGCTGTAAGACTCCAATAATCAATTAATCAGCTATTATGTTCACTCGAAGCATAGCACAACCATTTTACTAATGAAATTCAAAGTTCTGTTTATTCAGCATCCGATTATCTTCGGCCCTATAATTATCATAATCTACAGCTCCGGCGGATCGTCGCGTTGTGCACCGCCTTGGTCCGCAAACTGAAGGCCAGGAGATAGGGAGCCGACGCTAGTGGCGAAGAAATAGCACAGGGAACAAGACTATCCTGGACAACATGACGCAAGTGGGAAGGGTTAGTGGTCTGACAGGTCTTCAGGCCTCACATAAATCACTCGACGTTTAGGTGAGCTCAGTCTCTGAAGCCATCGTACAGCTGGTGTCGAGAAAGTTACTGCCGCCATCGGCTCCGGTGCCGAGCGGGAGCGTCCAGGAAGCGATCTCAACCCTGCGTGTCGAGGAGCGTACATACTCCAACCAAGCTCTCCTGAAGGTACTGCGAACACGTGGTCCGGGGGTCGAGCCATTCGTGAATCTAGTCGTCCGCCTGCAGCTGCTCACGCCCGTCGAAAGTGGTGTGGAATCCATGGGCAGTGTCCTCAAGGAGGTGCTCTCGATGCATCGCCAGCTCAAGCACGAAAATGCTGCAATGGAGCTGATGATTCGGTGGAATGGCCCTGATCTTGACGGCGCCGAACATCTGATCAAAGCAGTTCAAAGCCGAAACCAGTTTGACTTCATCAGTCGGTCCGCGAACGTGGAGCACATGCTCACGGGGACAGTGGTCGCCCGGCACAGAGCCTCCAAATCATACCGCTCCTGACTGCTTAAGTAGTGACCAATGACATTGTGTGACGTAGCTCACTGGCCCGAAGCTGTGAGTTGTGTGGTGTGTGCCGGGTTGTACTGTACCTGACCGTTGTTGGGCATGCATATATATATTGTGTTAATTCCCCACTGGTTCGCAACCCTCCCACCAGTGTACTGTGGCTTGTGTGGGGTGGGCGAGCTGTACTCAACCCGGCTTTATTGTTAGCGGATGGTAGTAGGTAGTTATTCTATTCCTGGCTCACTGGCCGGTGATTCCCAGCAGGTCGTACGAAGTAATGCCAATTTAGCGGCTATTCATAGTCCAGCTTGATATACTGTTATATGCAGTTTTCACCATGGATCAATTTCAAACATAAACAGATTGCTATCAACTGTGTATTGAGACTGCTTTGCTGAAACGTTTGCTTAGTTATAGGTATCATGTTCAGAACAACAGTTACATCGCAATATGTATGTAGCGAGATTGGAGGGCTCGGAGTAGTGGATTCCAACCTTTGAGTGAGTCCATCCGGTGTATATGACAAAATGCGGCACTATGAAAAAAAAAATGGAGAAAAATCGTGCATTTGGAGTTTAGTGGGAGACAGTGTCGCCGTTTTCTTCCTCTCTGGACATAGTCAAGAAATGCATTTGGATGTGTAGTCGAGTTAGCTATTGTAGTTTAGAGGAACATCAGCTGTATAGATGACAAAGCGTCATGGTATCTAGTCGTTAATCAGTTCGCATTAAAAGTATATATATACATATGTATGTGAATATAAACATACAGATATATATATATATATGCATGTTGTCATCAAGTTATCATGGACTTCTTGGGGAGCGGTTAGTCATAAAGGAAATGAGTGCTTGCAGTCATAACGGCTGCAAACAAACTTGCCTCTCCTTTTTCAGATTGCACTCAATCATTGTGCACACGCCGGACCATCCACACCTTTCAAATTCTTTCGATATCTCAACATTCTGACACCGTGCGTCAAGCCACGGCAAGGGATACCCACATAATGCAAATTGAAGCCATAGGCAGAAAATGCGAGGACGCTGAAAATTAAACTAAACTTTGACATTCCAGGTTGATCTGACATGTCCCCGGTTTAAATGTTACTCGAGGATCGCCCAAGGGCATTCTCTTGATGACGAGCATGGGTCGCTTTGGAAGAAAACGAAGAATGGAGAATGATGATTGGACCATTGACTTTGAAAATGAGTGTGATTTCTTAACAGTTTGCTAGAGTATCCACACGGTACGTCTAATGACTCCACTTGATAACATTGAAGACATAGCGACCAGGCGCGAGGACTTCGAACAAGTTTACCTAGTCATCGTTCTTGATGTTGGGGTTTGACATTGACACATCCCGGTTTAAAAATATTACTGGAGGGTTCACGACGGGCTGTTGCTTGATAGTGGATCTGGGTAACCTCGGGCAAAACCACAGAAAAAAATGAGGTGACAGGACAAATCAGGTAGAACTTTGATCCATCGAGATTATTTCGAAATAGGAATTATCTGATCCTGTAGAACAAGACAGAACGAATGATACAACACGATTGGCCTACATTTTCTTCAAGTTGAAACCATAGCGATGAAATGCGATGGTATGGAAGAGCTGAATCAAACATTTCACCTTGACATATCCAGGTTTGAGATGTTACTCAAGTGTCAACCATTGATTATTGCTTGATGACAGGAAATGGTGGACAGGAAACAAGAGACAGGACAGGAGAATTTTGGATAGGTGTGAGAGAAAACGAAAAACATGGTGACCAATGGATCAATTGGCATTTGTCGGTGACAAATAATTCGATTGTTTAGCCTTCTGATACTCCAGAGCACGACACGTCCAATGACGCCCATTTGATGGAAATAGCAGGCGTAGGAACCGAAACTCGCATTCGATCGATATCGCTTTAATATCGCCATCGAATAAACGAAGCCAATCTTTGAACTAATCTTACCTTTGACCTTTGAACTCGAAATTTGACCTTGACATGTACCCATTCTCAATGTTGCAGGATGGTTCACAACAGGATACTTCACCAGAGTTATGCAGGTTTGGGTGAAAACGAAAAAAGAGGCTACCGAATATACCGGTTTGTGTTGAACCTTGAGCGTTATAGTGGGAAAGTTAGACCCATGTAGTTCATTCCAGCGTGTTCAGTGCCATCATATGTCGGAAATGATTCGAATGATGACAACCCCGACGCTGAATGCCGAAGACAATACACATACGACTCGGCCAAATCGCCACTTTTCAGAAATTACAAATAGTGGTTACACCCATGGGGGTGGCATGACATGGAGGAAATGGAGGAGCCCACGATCCATTTGGGCTCATGCATTGCCTGCATCCCATTCCTCCCCCAATAATTTCCAGTTTCATAAATTAAAGCCCCTGCCGCATGTACATAATCCCCTGTGAATATAGCCATTATAATATTTTAGAGTATTATGTCACGCGTACATAGGCGTAGTTACACCGCGCGTGCCTGTGTACGCACGCGTGCGTACGCAGACATTTTGCTTCTCTGTAAATCGACGCATGCATCGTTCACGGCCGCGTCGATATACACCAGTACAGCCTCCTGAGTATACCAACGTTCACGGCCGCGTCGATATACACCAGTACAGCCTCCTGAGCATCCCAACGTTCACGGCCGCATCGATATACACCAATACAGCCTCCTGAGTATACCAACGTTCACGGCCGCGTCGATATACACCAGAACAGCCTCCTGAGCATACCAACGTTCACGGCCGCGTCGATATACACCAGTACAGCCTCCTGAGTATACCAACGTTCACGGCCGCGTCGATATACACCAGTACAGCCTCCTGAGTATACCAACGTTCACGGCCGCGTCGATATACACCAGTACAGCCTCCTGAGCATACCAACGTTCACGGCCGCGTCGATATACACCAGTACAGCCTCCTGAGTATACCAACGTTCACGGCCGCGTCGATATACACCAGTACAGCCTCCTAAGCATCCCAACGTTCACGGCCGCGTCGATATACACCAGTCCAGCCTCCTGAGCATACCAACGTTCACGGCCGCGTCGATATACACCAGTACAGCCTCCTGTACTGACGTTCACGGCCGCGTCGATATACACCAGTACAGCCTCCTGAGTATACCAACGTTCACGGCCGCGTCGATATACACCAGTACAGCCTCCTGAGTATACCAACGTTCACGGCCGCGTCGATATACACCAGTACAGCCTCCTGAGTATACCAACGTTCACGGCCGCGTCGATATACACCAGTACAGCCTCCTGAGTATACCACCGTTCACGGCCGCGTCGATATACACCAGTACAGCCTCCTGAGTATCCAACGTTCACGGCCGCGTCGATATACACCAGTACAGCCTCCTGAGCATACCAACGTTCACGGCCGCGTCGATATACACCAGTACAGCCTCCTGAGTATACCAACGTTCACGGCCGCGTCGATATACACCAGTACAGCCTCCTGAAGTATACCAACGTTCACGGCCGCGTCGATATACACCAGTACAGCCTCCTGAGTATACCACCGTTCACGGCCGCGTCGATATACACCAGTACAGCCTCCTGAGTATACCAACGTTCACGGCCGCGTCGATATACACCAGTACAGCCTCCTGAGCATACCAACGTTCACGGCCGCGTCGATATACACCAGTACAGCCTCCTGAGTATACCAACGTTCACGGCCGCGTCGATATACACCAGTACAGCCTCCTGAGTATACCAACGTTCATGGCCGCGTCGATATACACCAGTACAGCCTCCTGAGCATACCAACGCCTCCATGTGCCTACTTACACAGGAATCACTTTCTGTGTATAACGATGCGCGCGCGTATACATATATTTATATATATATATATATATATATATATATATATATATATATATATATATATATATATATATATATATATATATATATATGTGTGTGTGTGTGTGTGTGTGTGTGTGTGTGTGTGTGTGTGTGTGTGTGTGTGTGTGTGTATGTGTGTGTGTGTTACTCGGCTTATTGAAATCAATGCTACGTTCTTGCTGGTAGTGGACGCGATGGTTGACGTTCCATGCACGCCAGTGTGCACTCAGTGTCGTGCGAAAACTAAGGAGGCAAATATCACGGTATAGAATTTATTCGAAATTTTGCCCAAACAAACAGAGCAGGAAAAATATGTTCAAATGAAACAATCTGGAGACTGTTGCATGTCTAAATAAATCGAGCATTGTCTGTGAAGGTTTCCTTTTATACTAATTGTGTTGACTTTCCCGTTCCGATTGCATGCTTGTTGAAATATTATGTTATGTGAGTGCAAATTGTCGACTAGACGTATTGGGAGGCAGCGCAGTTTACTCGGTCCATTGCATGTACACCGCATATGGGTGCATTGCTCGTCTGTCAAAATTATGATCGTGTCGTACACTCTGTCAATGTTCCAAATGATGAGGTCTCGATATGTGAGCCTTCACTGGAATACAAAATAGCAATAGCTACTTTTTAGAACCATCGGCTGGACTTGATTTTGTTTTTCCGACATCTGCTTTGGTATTGGACGGCATTTATTAATTCACAGATATCTGATGAATAATGCCTGTGAAACGCGTAATGTCCTCCCACATAATGAAACACTCATTCGGCTGACATCAAAATGCTCCTGAAGTCTGACATTGTTGTTTTGGAATAACAACAGTTTTCTTCATTCAATTTTCGCAATGCAAGGAACAGGATAGAGAGAGACAGCCATAAAGTCGAAAGAGAACTGCAGTTGAGTTCCTGAACACGTAGCCGAGTCCCTGTAGCAAATCTCCAACAGTTGTACTGAGTTTATACTAGGAAACCTGGCTGAGTGTTCTGCACCGAATTGGCGTTGGTGTTGGCGTTGTTGAAGTTGCCGAAGGGGCCGTTGCTTGATGATTTCTGAGCCGAGGCCGAGTTGAAGCTGGAGCCACCGTTAAAGGCCGAGCCCTGCACAACAGATGATGTCAGACTGTGACCGTGGGAGTTGCTTTGTATGCCTTTGGGGGCGAGCACCACCTCAATGTTGGCTTTCCCACTCAAAATAATTAGAACTTTTATTATTGGACCATGTGGGGTGTGCGCATAATCCATTTGAACATCCACATTACCATCATGCATTTCGTGTTCCCCACAAATAATTTTCAGAAATCAACATCTATGACTAGGACCACATTACACCACACGACGTCAGACAACGAACATGACTTTCAAACGCATAAAGATACGTCAAACCGACAGTCAACTTTGCCGAAGCATCTGGAGACGGAGGCAATGCAAACCCTAGCAGCTTTTTGCCTCTGGCATGCTTCATATGTACGGAAGAGGGCAGTAAATATGAACAAATATACTGAGATATTTTCCAAACAGAAAACCCGGAGTCTGCTTCACTAATACTACTTGTCAATTATTCGCTAAAATAAAACTCATAGTTAGACAACGAGTTTAATTGCTGGGGAAAAAGCCAAGAGGTATATTGTTACACGAGTTACAATATATGCACCTTCCATAATATAACGATACATGGCATATGGAGCTCCATGACGACATTGCATACGAACTAACCCGTCCCGTCTCGGTGGGGTCTTCAACCGCGCCCCCCTGAGGTTTTTTTTCGCGTATAGTGAACGAACGGCGCGCGGCAGCGCATAACAATTTGGCATACCATTTTCCACATCAATTTGGCATGCTGCATCAAAATTCTGAAGTCGGTTCATCTAGGGTCAACGAGTTGGTCAAGGTCAAGTGATGTCACCTCCAAAAAAGTTCAACCAGTCGCCACGCTTTAACGGATATAGATATTCTAATGAAACTTTCAGCGTTTGCTTATCTTTAGGGATGGAACAAAACGTACGAGAGGAATGTCTTTCCCGTTTTTCCGTTTTCGACAACGTACAAATTTTGCATGTTTGCCAATTGCAGTTAAAATCGAAGATCCTGGCTAATGTAAACATTTTTTGATGAGGGAAAGTTGAGTTCGAACAACGTTTCTCAATCTGCTCCACCCAATAGAACAGGAGAATTAAAGAGAATTTGACAACTAAAAAAAGAATCGATTAAAGATGAAATTTTTATTTTTGGGGGCGAACAAATATGTATGGCCCTTCTCGATGCACCTCATATGCACCGATATATGCACCTTACATAACATAGCGACGCACGAAATATGTAGCATCATGACGACAGTGCATACGAGCTGATCAACAATTGGGATGGAATACCCTATAGGATTCAAGTATTAGGTAAAGCACAGCTGAGAACAGGCAACGACGGCTACCTCAGCTAATGTCATCTAACAAGAAATGTATAGGACTACTCACCCCAGCATTTGAGTTCACGGAGGTAACACGGGAGCCGCCGAATAGCCCTTGCTGACTTGCCGCCAAGACTTGGGCGTTGGCCTGGCCCGAGGCGGTGTAAACGGCAGGTGACAGTGGCACATCATGGTGATATGAGGTCACGGAAGCGGCAGGTCACAGTGGCACCTCATGGTTATCTGAAGGGCGTAGTTGTATGAGATGTTAAGGTATTGAGCTCCGGGTACGAAACATCCCATGTTCAGCACTCACACCGCCGCTGAGGAAATTCCACAATGCCGCGCGCCGACGGCTAAGTAGTGTAGGTGACGTCATTACCCGCGAATGTGTACAAAGCGTACCGTGAATCACCCAATACAAAAATATTGGTGATCTGAGATCACGGAAACGGCAGGCAACAGGTGCGGCAGGCCACAGCGGCGCAGTTCGTGGCGATCTAATGCCACAGGTACTGCTGATCTCAGGGACACTACGTGACTACCTAGGTAGGTTAGAGGTACGGCAGGTCAGTGGCACTTCGTGGTCACTTGAGGCTATGTATTGCCGGTGAAAGTTATACGTCATCACTTTTGAATGTAGCAGGATCTAGATTGTAGGAACAGAATGACACTTGGTGATATGAGGTCACGGAAACGGCAGGTGACATTGACAGCTCATGGTGATCTGAGATCATGGAAGCGGCAGGTCACAGTGGTACCTCATGGGGATCTGATGTGGCTGGATATTCATGAAACGCACGATATTTTTCAGTTTTTTTTTCTTCAGTTTTCAGTTTTTTATTTTTCAGGCTATCACGGCAGCAGGAAATGGTACATTCCCGCGTACGCTCCTGATTAGCAAGTATACGACATAAATTATACGCCATATGAAAGCTTGTTTCATGGTATTTCGATAATCATGGTAGTCACTTACATGAACGTTTTAGTTATTGTGTAAAGTGGTGTTATTCAGACCAATGCCATGTCCATCGACACTATTTAACTTAAGCGGCGCGAAGCGCGTGGTGTGGTTAGCGCAGCTGGTAACGCGTCAGTTTGCTGACTCGTGGGTGGCCAGCTGGATGCTGGGGGTAGGCGGCTCTCTGTTCGCGTCATGGGAAGTTCTTTTAATGTACGACAGCGTGTTAGGACATCGCTCACATGGGACGATCTAGTGGATCATGCGACGTATTTCGTAGCAAGCTAGTGATCATAAATGCGTAAATGTTCGTTGACTTCCAAGGAAGACGACTCCAAGGAAGACGACCTGTTGGCACATCACGAGCAAGGATCATTGGTTTCCCATTGAAAGTAAAATACATGGAGTGGATAGTAATGCAATATGTACTTACTAAATGCGACACCTGACATGAACTAAGCGTCTTGCGATGCAACATTGATTTCAATCATTATGGCTATTGATATAGCGGCATGCAAGTATGCTAATTAGGCACAAAAGGTAATCGGGCCACGTGGAAGCGTGTTTTCTATTCACAATTAGAGCATAACTTGACCACTAAGCCCGAATAGGATTTTCCGACGCTCAATACAAAACAATAGTAGCATTGTCCGACACACAATGCTATGCTAACAAACAATGCTATGTGCGCCCAGTTGAAAGACAAGGCACATGCATGCAAGACCGCCCAAGTTGCGACCCTATCACTATTATAAATACTATACTATAAATTTCCATTCTGATAGCCAAAGCTACTCCGAAACCATTTGTAGGTGAAGCTTGCCAATGGCAAAGCTTCATTCTCTTGTTTTTTTCTCTCGCAGGGACAGGAGGGCGGGGTGTGGGGGCAAATCAATGACTGATGCAACCGAATCAATGATTCAGAGGGCCAGTGGCACAAAGCGACAATCATGGCATGCACTAAAGCGCATGTTCTGTGGGAGTAACTGTCTTCCCCACTACGACATCGTGCTCCTTGCAGCCTTCTGGAATGCTGTCTAAATTTTCCTGTGTTTCTCTCTCTCTCTACATACACACGCACACACACACACACACACACACACACATACACACACACACACACACACACACACACACACACACATATTTTTTTATATATACATATATATATATAAATATATATATATATATATATATATATATATATATATATATATATATATATACATATAAAGATATATATATATATATATATATATATATATATAGATATATATATATACATATACAAATATATATACATGTTTGTATATATATATATATATATATATATATATATATATATATATATATATCCCTTGAAAACGTGCATAGCCAGTTAGAATCTGATCATGACCACCACATGTACACTGACGGTTACTTGCTCGTTCCAGAACAGCCTGTAACCGAGATTGACGAACAGGTAGGTAAGCGCGGCGATGGAGAGTCGTCACAGCTACTAATTAGACCCCGACGGTATATCCTTGCCCATCCGAAAAATATTGCTTCCGGAAGATGCGGGTACGCGCCAATCTAATCCGCGAAAACAAGCGCAATGCCGCAGCACATTAGAGCTACAATTCACGCGGATATAGCTTCACTCGCGAGAAGCTGAATACATGAAGACAAAACTAGTCACACCTTACTCCTTTACGTTTCTTCACATTACTTCATTCGCGCTATGTTCGATGTGCGACACGTCACGCGCCCGTACACCAAGACACTAGTAGCCTCCTGGGTCATCTAGCAGCAGTAATGGAAGTCAGCCATCTTGGTGTCGCGCACATAACGCGTCTGCCGCGCAATCGGTGCAGTCAGTATTCCGGACTGTCGGTCTCGCGGCTCCGGACTAGGTGGTGATGGTGCAGCTGATCTTGGTGATGGCACCACAGGTGACTGGGTTGCTCGCAATTATTGTTCGGATGCTGGCGGATCCTCCTCGGACTCCGAGAATCTTGCAAACGTTGGCCTCAACACGTCTTTCCAGGTTGGTGTGATGCCTGTCCGCGGCATGGTATGAAAGTTCTGAGGACAACATGTATATATATATATATATATATATATATATATATATATATATATATATATATATATATATATATATATATATATATTTTTATATATACATAAATATATACATACATATATACATATGTATGTACATATATGTATATAGAGATTATAGAACAAATGCACACAAGCAAATGCCTCGGACTCCGAGAATCTTGCAAACGTTGGTCTCAACACGTTTTTCCAGGTTGGTGTGATAGCTGTCTGCGGCATGGGATGAGAGTTCCGAGGACAACACACAAACACACATATATATATATATATATATATATATATATATATATATATATATATATATATATATATATATATATATATATATATATATATATATATATATATATATATACATATATATATATATGTATATGTGTATATATATATATATATATATATATATACATAGATATGTATACATATATACATATGTATGTACATATGTATATATACATATATAGATAAATAGGACAAATGCACATAAGCAAATGTACGTATGAGCCAATGTACGTACATTTAGGCTTACGTGCCTTTGTGTTGAAGCACATTTGGTTAGGTGCATATGCCATGCGTACTTCTGCGCATACATGCATTTGCGCTTGCATACATTTGCGCATACGTACATTTGCCCTTACGTACATTTGCGCTTACGTACATTTGTACACACGTACTTTGCGCTTATGTACATTTGCGCTTACGTGCATTTGCGCATACGTAAATTTGCGCTTACGTACATTTGCGCATATGTACATTTGCCATACATACATTTGCGCTTACGTACAATAGCCATACGCACATCTGCGCTTACGTGCATTGCTTACGTACATTTGCGTACGTACACTTGCTTTACGTACATTTGTCCGGTTACCATATATATATATACATGTATATTTGCAACATTGTAGATAGTGTGTTCAGAACAACTTATTTATTATGTGGTACAGCCTTGAACTTTTTTATTGAGACCTACCATTCCAGGCCCAAAACCATATAATAGCACTGCATGACCGATGTAGTCGATGCGCCCATAAACTCCAATATCCAACCAACCAACACCATACAAGTAAGTGGGAAAGCAAGCGCACAATGTCGATAACATGAAAGCGTACACCGGATAATTGATAATTGATACCTTACATGACCTCCCTAGGCCTTGACCTGAGGTCATGGCTTCATGACCTTGACCTGAGTTTCGGTCGACCTGACTTTAAATTACACCGCCTATTGTCTATAGCGCATTTCAAGGACTGTCGAATAGCCTTCGCCATTTGTTTCTATCTGTTACAGGTCCTGAGATATGTGTCAATATCTGAGTCCCACCTGATCTGGTCGAATTTGACCTATGATGGCCCAGTGACCTGAATGTTGACCTGAGCGAAAAAAAAATGACAGAAATACGTTCGATAGAGCCCGTCCCCAGCTATCCAACGCCGTTTTCCGTTTGCCGCTAGCTAGCATAGTTCCCGAGATCTTAGGGGGGAGCAGACATCTGCCCCCCGCCCGCCCCGGACATGCGAAGTTGGCGCGGACCGCCGGACGTGCGAGTGTTAAACTCCAATATCCAACCAAGCAAGACCATACAAGGAAGTGGGAAAGCAAGCGCACAATGTGGATAACATGAAAGCATACACCGGGTAATTGATAGCATGACTTATAACAAATGGTGATGGATATATTCGTATTCGGGAAGTTTTATGAGCCACGCAACAAGAACGCTACTTCTGTAGTTGAGTCGAAGGTAGCCGTTTTCATCCAATTTCCCAATTTGCACCCACAAACCAAACGCGTGCATCCAATCATGTGTAGGCCTACGGTTAAGCTTAGTCCATATCATTCCGTACTTATGGATCAGGAAGTGGATACTTGACAAATAAATAAATGCGTTGTAAAGAGAATCATTTGCAACGTCATTTTGCTGTTCATTGGTAAAGATTGCCTTTGCACCATTAATGCAGCAGATATGTATATATATATATATATATATATATATATATATATATATATATATATATATATATATATATATATATATATATATATATATATGTATACAATATGTACATATATATACATGTATACATATATATATATATATATATATATATATATATATATATATATATATATATATATATATATATATATATATATATATATATATATATATATATATATATATATATATATATATATATATATATATATATATATATATATATATATATATATATATATATATATATATATATATATATATATATATATATATATATATATACATAATATATATATATATATATATATATATATATATATATATATATATATATATATATATATATATATATATATATATATATATATATATATATATATATATATATATATATATATATATATATAGATATATATATATATATGCGTGTATATATAATATATTTATGTATATACAAACACGCAAATATATAGTATGCGGGCTACCTGAGGGGCCTCTATCCGAAGGTGGCCTGCAGCGGTGAGGAGCCTCCTGTTCCGGCTATATGGGGCATCCTGTCGGTCAAATAATTTCAGGGTGTCTTCTGTGGTTACATTTAATAAACTCTCCTTTTACAGAAGGGAAGAAGCTTTGGCTCACTTAGCTCCCCTGGCTGTCCTATCTTTCGCTCCTGAGCGAGGATGACAACTTGAACTAAAATGGACGGTAGAGGGAGCTTACCAATAGCGTGTAAAATCCGTTTACTTTGGAGGCGCTTGATGGTCAGCCTGCTAGAAACGGCACATTGTCAGGCAGGGAGTTTGTTACTGGTTCATTCAGGATACACTTTGCTGATGATGAAGGATATGTCGTTCAATTGGAATACGTCAAAGTAAGCTATATTGCCATAAAACATGCCAGGTGACGTAGAGAAAATCGGTGAATTTGCATGAAAACCAATGGTGAAGGGAAACCTTCAAGTCCGGTCCGAGCATCAAGGGACACAGTCCGAGCATTCCCGCAGTTAGTAGGCAAATCGCATACGGTTCCACGTCGCATAGAGATAAAGTGGAAACTATTGAACTTCGGCAAGGAAGCTGACCGTTGGAGAAGGACGAAATGCCTCCAAGATGATACCAAGCATATAGTGGTATACTGCATCCAGAGTACGTCTGCATGTCAAACAAGCTCCCTCACAAATAAAACCCGCGTAGTCAAGCTTTGATCGAAGGAGCGACCTGCATAGCAGGAGCACCGCTGCCTGGTCTTCTCCGCATGTCATATAAACCACACATTCCAAGATAATTCTGTCTTTACAAACTTACCTCGAGGCGGTTTAGATATTTTCGGAAGATGAAGCGTGCATCATATTCCACCCTCGGAAATCTGACTACCGTTTGCACCGTTATCGCCTGCCTGCCCGTAAAGCACGACTTGGAATGGGGCCAAAAGTATACGGCAACACTTTTGTTCTAAATAGGCGGTATCCGATTGTACTCACCCACCTCCCCAAACATTTGACGGCTAGCTGTCCTGTACATACAAGGATCGCCCAATGGTTGCAAGAAACGAGTCCACAAAATCATTGATCATCACCCCGAAAAGAGTCACACTCAAGACACTCCCATGTGAAACGTCTTTCTCGTGAAACTTCATCCTCTTAGACAAATGGTCACCTTTTGTCAACATATCGTCAACGTTTTACAAAAGTGGAAACTTTTATAAAAAGTTGCTCCGCTGTCATCGGATCCCATGCTCATGCATGTTCCACAGGATTCCTGTTTGCCACATGGTGTCGTAAGCCCTTTCCATGCCAAACAATACAGCACCTAAATTTCGCTTCCTCTTAAAATCAGTGCGTACTTCGGTGTTCAGGATTAAAATATTGTCAATGGCACCCCTGTTTTTCAAGACAACCGCACTGTGTGTTTACGAAATTGTTAACTTGTTTCTAAAAGCCAACACATGTTCCATTCCAGCTCCATTGGCTTACCAAGGTAGATGTCAATGAGATTGGACGATAATTTAGAGGGTCTCTGCAGCGTTTCCCAGGTTTCAAGTGTTGGACCACTGTAGCCTGGCTCCATGATGGAGGGTACTTACCATTCATCCATATGTGGTTAAAAGTGTTTAGCATTTCCGCGACCACATAAGAAGGCAGGCGTCTCGCAAGTCCATTACGGATCTCATCGGGTTCTTTTGGCAACACTACGCAACGGGTTGATCGCTGATTCCATCTCACCCTGGGTAAATCACCATGATTATATCGACATACATCGACTATATCGACTACATCAACAGGATTTCGGCAATCAAGCGTCCACCACGGTACAGGGATGCGTCGACGGAATCCGGGGTTCCTGGGGATACTTGAGGTAGTGCACTCCAATAAATGTGCGACAAATTCGGTCACTGGTAGTGACAGAGACATAGATTCGGAGACAAAAAGCGCCCACAGCTTTGTCCTGAAATCTGAAAGGTCTGCTTTCTTAACCCGTCCCGTCTCGGGGGGGTCTTCAACCGCCCCCTCAGGTTTTTCGCGGACGGTGGACAAACTGCGCGAGGCAGCGCGTCCAAATTTGGCATGCCTTTTCCCACATCAATTTGGCATGCTGAATTAAAATTATGAAGGCAGGTCATCTAGGGTCAACGAGTTAGTCAAGGTCAAGTGAGGTCACCTCCAAAAACGTTCAACCAGTCGTCACGCTTTAACGGATACAGATAGTTTAATGAAACTTTCAGCGTTTGCTTATCTTTATGGATGCAACAAAACGTAGCAGCACAAATTTGCATTTTTTCGTTTTTGACTACATATGTTTTGCGCATTTGCCAAATTGCAGACCAAATAGATGATTGTGGCTAAAGTAAGCATTTTTTTATTAGTGCAAGTTGACTTCCAACAACGTTTTTCGGTTTTATCTACCTATTGGAAAATGAAAGTTAAAGAAAACTCGAAAACACAAAATTGTGAAATTTCGAAACAAATATTATTTTTGTCGGGCGAAAAAATTATAGCCCTGGTTGATTTTGCTGTCCTATTCTCATTTCAAATACATTTTGTTTTTTTCTCATATATCCCCCAAAATGAACACTCCAGAGCAAAAAACATAGTGTAAATCGTGAAAAGTCGTGAAAATCTAGCCCCTGGCGACGTCACTTTTGGGGTAAGTCGCTTTGGGGGTTGGACCCGGACCCTACTCGTCGAGCGCTTTCCGATAACACCTCTTTCGTTTTCGTGCGAAGCTTAGTTTGTATTTTATAGGGGGGGAATACTAACCGCTTCCCCGCCACCCGAGACGGGGTGTGAGGGTTTGATCGGAAAGACGGCGCGGGATAAAATTCAAGCGCTATGGGCGAGGTCCTAAAACTGTGGCTTCCAGGTTACTTAACCCGAGTTGAAAATTGCCGTTCCCCAATGGATGGAAAATGGCCGTCCCTTCCACCGACAATTCGAGGCATTCGGTTATCTGTGAGCTCATCAGGCTGAGGTCTAAGGTAGAGGTGCTTCCCCAAGGATGTGGAGATGTGTGTTCGTGTCCCTGTATTTAAAACGAAGAGCATTGCGTGAAGGATTAGATGTTCCAAATGGCGGCCACCGGTGTTGATATGGTCGCAACACCACAACATTTGGTGAGCGTTAACACGCGCCCTGAAGGAGGGGGTGGGGGTGAAATACGCCGACACCTCCGGTTTTTCGCATATAATTCCAGATCTCATCGGGCGATGCACACCATTGTGTGTGTACCTGTTAGAAACGAGCGGAGAGTTCTTTAAAGGAAGGAAAACTAATTTGTTTTTCGAGTTAGGGGTCGTTAAAGTAAAAAAACATACGCGCCAGACCACAAAAATCGGCGCTCATTCGCTTCCCGAAAATCGGGAACAGGGAAGTGTTCTTGGGGACACTAGCGACTCGTGTGATGTATATTGTTATGTTCACAGTTTCTAAGTCATGTTAGCTCACCGAGGTCAAGTCAGTTCAAGTTCATGGCAGGTTAATGGAACCAAACTTGGTGAACTGGAATGCTGTCATGAATGCAAATGACTGTCATGCGATTGATCTCACCTTCCATGTTACTCCCTACACATCCTGAAAACCACTGTTTGTCATTGTGGTCGGAGTAATCGGGCGGGCTTCGGTAACTGGAGCAGGTTATGACCTGATGGGACCTCACCAGAGGGAGTGTGGCACGCAGTGTTGGCTGACTCATGTGGACGTTGTTGTAGACCACTGTCCTGCGCTCCTTCAGAAGTATTGAATTCCCACTCTACGACACCGTTTAGTCAGGTGAAAGCTTCTTTTCCTGGAAGTCATCAGCAAAAGTTCTAAGAACATCGACAGCTTCATTGTGAAGCGCTCGATGTATATTGTCACATGAGTGTCTAATAATTTACAAATGGAAAAAAAGTAGAACAATTGGGGCATATAATTCTGCCACTGCCTTGCACGTGGGGCCAGGCAAACCTCAGTCTCCAGGACTACGTGACACCAGAGGGCGAGCCGAGCGGGCGCAAATGCCCCCATGAAAATAAGCTGGCGTTCAAGACCGGGGAAGATGTCCTCTGCTCACAATATGAAGAGCTGGTTTCGCAGAGCCATCAAGGGACGCAATCCCTCCCTCACAACCACTGAAATGTGATGACTCTGGGGGAGGGCTGGGGCTGCTGGCTTGGATTAAGCAGACAGCTACCCGATTTGCACACTCCGGCAAGCAACGAGCTCGACAATACGTTGTACTAGACACGAGTCTATTGTGCACGTCTGGAATATACCCCTTTGTCTTCGTCTTTGGCTTTCTTTGGCTTCCGTGCCGCCTATAAAACAGTGAGGCGGCTAGAGTTCAGCACACACCGTCAGGGATTCGCAGCTGACACAGCATCCACCGTCACAGTCTGCAGGTAAGTCTTATGGCCGTGTATGTCCACCTGGCAGTACGTCTGACGACCGTGAATGTTCATCTGAAAGTGTGTTGGTAGGTGTAGGTGTTCAACTGACCGTATGTCTCACTGCCGGGTATGCTCATCTAAAAGTATGTATGACGGTGTGAATGTTCCTCTGATAGCGCGTCTAGTGACTGTGAAGTGCAAGCCCAGCTGACTACATCTGGCAGGCGTGTATGTCCAGGTGACAGTACGTTTGACTGCCGTGTATGTTCGTCTGACAGTACGTCTGACGGGTTTGAATGCATGACTCCTGATGCGTATGTTCCACACATCACATCGTTGATGTGTTGGTGGATTGGTCTCAACTTCCAACTCATCACGTCACTGAAATCTACCGTGCGATTCAGGAATACCCGCTCACATCAGGTCACCATGATGTACCACTGTGACCTGCCGCTTCCATGATCTCAGATCACCACGAGCTGTCAATGTGACCTGCCGTTTCCGTGACCTCATATCACCATGATGTCTCACGGTCACCTGCAGTTTCCCTGACCTCAGATCACCATGAGCTGTCACTGTAACCTGCGCAATTTTAACCAATACGCAGTGTCCTCATATCACCATGAAGTGTGTCACTCTCGCCTCCCGTTTCCTTGACCTAAGATCACCATGAGCTGCCACTGTAATCTGCCGCACTTTTGACCAATACCCAATGTCCTCAGATCACCATGAAGTGTGTCGCTGTTCTGCTCGCGCTCTGCGCTGCCGCCACTGCCGCCCCGCAGCTGTTCCCGCAGCCGTTCCCTGGGAACTTTGGTGGCTCCGCCTCGGGCCAGGCCAACGCCCAAGTCGTGTCGGGAAGTCAGCAAGGGCCATTCGGCGGCTCCAGTGTTACCTCCTTGAACGCGAATGCTGCGGTGAGTAGTCCTATGCATTTCTTGTTAGATGATATTGGCTGAAATAGCCCGTGTTGCCTGTGCTGAGCTGTGATTCACACAATAATTGAATACCTATAGGGTATTCCATCCTAATTCTTGATTAACCCCGCTGTCTCTCCTGTCAGATCCTCATACCCCGCACAGATTATGTGGCACACCACACATGGTCCAATGATAAAAGTTATAATTATTTTGAGTGGGAAAGCCAACATTGAGGTGGTGCTCGCCCCCAAAGGCATACAAAGTAACTGCAACGGTCACAGTCTGACATCATCTGTTGTGCAGGGTTCGGCCTTTAACGGTGGCTCCAGCTCCAACTCGGCCTCGGCTCAGCAATCATCAAGCAACGGGCCCTTCGGCAACTTCAACTCCGCCAACACCAACGCCAATTCGGTGCAGAACACTCAGCCAGGTTTCCTAGGATAAACTGAGTACAACTGTTGGCGATTTGCTACAGGGACTCGGCTACTTTTTCAAGAACTCAACCGCAGTTCTCTTTGCACTTCACGATGGTTCTTTCTCTCACCTGATCATTGCATTGCGAAAATTGAACGATGAAGACTGTTGTTGTTCCAATACAACAATGTCCGATTTCAGCAGCATTTCGTATCAGCCGAATGAGTGTGACCTCATGTGGCAGGCCATGAAGCGTTTCACAGGTATTATTCATCACATATCTGTGAAGTAATATACGCCGCCCAATACCAAAGCAGATGTCGGAGAAACGAAAACAAGTCCACCCGATGGCGTTAAAAATGTAGCCTAATCGAAGTGCTGTTTTAATTATAACAAAGGCTCACATCTCGAGATCTCATTATTTGGAACATTGACAGCGAATAACATACGACCATAATTTGACAGACAAGCAAATTGCACCCTTAGGCGGTGCACACGCAAGGGACCAAATAAGCTACGCCGCCTCCCAGAACTGTCCCGTGGGCAATTTGCCCCTACATAGAAAAAGAACATTTCAACAAACATGTAATCGGAACGGAAAAGTCAACACTATTAGTATAAAAGCAAACCTCCACAGACAATGCTTGATTTCCTTAGACATGCAGCTATTTCCGGATTGTTTTTCAAAACATATTTCTCCTGCTCTGTTTGGTCGCGATAGGAGTCGACAGCGGCCAGCGGGTCAACTAGCGCCACCAGTGGCAGGTTTTGTAACTACCACTATGGGAGCTTGTGATTGTATCTTGATGAAATGCTTGCCTGTGAGCTGAGATAGAGGAAATTAAAGAAAAACCATGACATTGGGTAATAATACAGTTACTTAGCCATCTTCCAGTATCACAAACATCGTGATACGATCAAAATTAGATGCGGACTTGGGCATTGCAAATTCGGACCGTAGCCTGGCTTTGCGTGTTTGTTCACATAAACCCGTTATTTGCTCGAAAGTTAAGACATAATTTTGAAAATCCCATAGTACTGGGGAATAGTATACCTATTTGGCTATCTAGCAGTGCTAGCATCTTCTGGCTATGGTCAAAATCAGATGCGGATTTGGGCATCACAATATGAATGTTTATCAAGTTCGTGTCGTACTTGTGAACACAAATCCATTACTTTTCAGAAGTTAAAGCCACAGGAAGAAAAACCATCATGCCATGCAATGGTACAGGTATTTGGATCTCTAACAGTGCCAATGTCGTTGGGATATTGTCAAAATTAGACGCGGACTTGGGCATTACAAGAACGAGGATACTCAGTCTTTATCACGTTGGTTGACACAAACAATATATTTGCTCGTAAGTTAGAGATATAGTTCAAAATCTCACCGTACCTGGTATTAATATATCTATTTGTCTATCTAACAGTATTAATATATTCGGGATACGGTTAACTTTGATGCGAACTCCGGTACTACAACGTAAAAGCTTATCATGTTTTTGTCGTACTTGTGAACACAAACCTATTATTTTCTCAGAAGTTGAAGTCACAGAAGAAAAAACCATCCCGTCATGCAATGGTGCAGCCATTCGGCTCTCTAACAGTACCAATATCTTTGGAATATCATCAAAACTAGATGCGGACTTGGGTATTACAAGACCGCGGCTACCTGTTTGTATCCTGTTGGTCGACACAAACCCGCTATTTGCTCGAAAGCTAGATAAATAATTCAAAAACTCAACGTTCCGGGTAATAATTTGTCTATCTAATAGTAATAATATGTACATACAACTATGCCCCCTGGGCTCTTTTGTGGACACAACGCACTCTGTAGCAAGAAAATGACGCAATAATATTTGGGACATAACCATGCTTCTACGTGTACCGGGGTTTCAGAAGATGAAGCTTTGTCGGTCTCGTCCAGCTTAGTCAACACGATTGCATTGTTTTGCTGAGAGCCGTGGAAAGATAACTAATTTCACTAGGCAATACCACACTTACTCTGGATTTAAACAACACAATACATGACGCTTACGCAGTGAGTCGCCAAGTAGTTACCACCGCGCAAAACTAACAACCACTGGTTACAATGTATTTATCTGAACCACACATCCTGCATCACAATTTATATACAGTCACGCAATACAGCACTACCCACTGCTCACAAAGCTCACTGGCTCGAGGAACTTTTTCCACCGACCATTTGCTGCACCTGAACTCAGCAATTTCGGTACACGGCACTGAGTGGTCGCGGTACTCACGTTTGAATGTTTTCTAGGTTATACAGTACACGCCGGCCATGCTGTCGCATGACCTGATGAACACCATCCTTGAAGTTTGTGCAGCTGAAGTAAGTGGCCGTGGTATTATGATTTAGTTTTTCTACATGCTGTTGCGTGAAAAGATTCAGACACCCAACACGTGACACCAGTTCATGAGCATGGTGTGCCATCAGGTGGATGTAGGGTGTTACGTGGGATGACTGGAACAGTTGAATAAACATCTTTACGAAGGTCATGGACTCCCTGTGGATCGCTTTGGTGTCACAACTGGAACGGAGCATGTTCATCAACTTGGAGAATTTCACAAGTAGGAGCCTCACATGGGTACTTCTCTGTTTCCCGAGATATTCGGCAAGCTGATCCGAATAGCTGAGAAAGTCAATGATACGACGACGATCATTGGAGTCCAGGTTGCTGAATTCAACCTTGCCGTCCTGCGCGTACATTCTACCACGGCAAGTAATATGCCGCTTCAAGCTTTCAACGAATGACTCAGTTTGGTCCACAGGTACTTCGCGCCTTATAAGCAATAACAACTTATCTGTGATTCGCAGATACATGTGCAGGACGTCGAATACAGTTCGATGAAGTGGTATTGAAGGCAGGAGGTGATCCCGCGAGACACCTGGCTGACCAACATGCAGCCGTTCCCTTCTCTCAACTTCTCCCACACCGTATCGAGTTTTGTGGCATTCACAAAAAAGGCACGCGTTGTTACTGTTAGCACTTTTGAATCCGCATATGGTCAGTAGGAATTTGTAGTCTGCGCACAGAAAGAAGGTGACATTCACATGCACGCCATGAATAGTCATTCCGTTCATTTGAAGCTCATTGATTTCTGCATCTAAGTCTCTCATGGTCGATGACAGGGACATATAGTCTTCTTTTCCCGGAAGAATTGTGATGAGATGTGGTTGCCTCTGAGCAGGCGACAGCTCGTCAGGAAGACTGACAGATATGTTGGTAAAAGACTTGAATTTCCCGACCGGAGCACCGTCTCCTGGAAAATCACCAAATCGAATCTTGTAATAATAACAATAATTTGTGGTACTTATCACCATTGTAAACATACAATACAGGACAGGTGGTATTTAAGTTAACCCGACAAGTCAATGGTCATTAAAAGTCAATGCAAATAAAATGTCAGATATGCCAGTACAAATTGAGGTTGCTAAAATTGTAACATTGCAATAAAGCTTCCCAAATTGAATTACAACACCATGAGGACAGGGTTGAAACAAAAACAGACTGGTCCTGGGTGTTTCTCATCCAGAACAATGTCCTCTCCCAAAAAAGAAATATCCTTCCTTTTCTAGTTTGAACATGGAATGGTGCCATTTTCACAAACACTGTTCATTTACTGTTTGATAAAAGGTCCACAACTCCTTTCGAAGTGACAGGGTGTTCATATATCACAAATAGGAGGAATACTGTCCTCTCAGAACAGGCTTGTTGACAAATTGTCCTCCAAATTCAGGCTTCAAAAATTTATATCAATCACCAACTGATGGTATCCAACAGATCACAAGGCAACAGGAAAACAATCTTGCATTAAGTTGAGCAATCATAGAAAGAAATGCAGAGAGAAAGTTGAACAGGTGAAATAACATAAGTTACCATCCATGAATTTGTCTGCTTTGAGAAGGTGCAGGCATCTGCCATTTCACAACTCTCTCATTATGGGCAGTCCCAGGCAACCACCAGAGACCATTAATGTCAATGGACAATTGCCTGTATCCATTTTGGTTAACTCCCTGGATTTCAGTCATGGGTATTATTGTACTTCAGGAATGCATGTGACACATTTTACACACATTTGATCTACTTGAAGTGGCAAAGGGGTCAAGTTTGTCTTGGTTAGGTTAGGTTAGGTTTTTATTTCCAGTTGGATTTCTTAACCTTTAAAAATAACATTTCTTTGAAAACAGATAAAATTATATGAGATAAGTTTCCAACCAGCTTTATTTTAAAGAAAAATATTGTGCAAACATGTTCTTTTTCACCTTTTTTTCTCATGTGGATGGCTAGGTAGGTTAGGTTGGATTATTATATATTTTTAACATTATTCTTCATGCTAGACTACCCAACTCCAAGTCTCCTTTTTGGTGTTATTTTTCTGCCAACTGAAAAGTATGCAGTTGCAGTGGGCATGAGTGGTCACATTACTTTAACCACATTCATATGCACTGCATTGGAAAAATAAATCACAAGAATTCAAAATGACCTTAAGCAACTTTGTAGTTAAGTACAAATGTATCCAGCCATGTTCCTATATATGTTTCTGTATACCCCTTTGGAATTCATGCTATTTTTAAGTGCAGGTTCCAAGCTCAAGTTACAAGAGCAGTCATGTATTCAGCTTCTGGAAACCATCCATCATTCCAAAAGCTTAGTCTTGGATATTAACCGTGAAACATCATATAACAATACGCAGCTGAACCACAAATAGCATGATGTGATGGATAATTATTCGAAGAATTGCATGATCGGCCCGATTTAAACTATGCAACAAAATCATGCTTTGATTTATAGTTTGTTTGCATGTAATTGAATACAAATATTTTCATGATCTGACTTCAACTTAGAGATAATAATTGTATTATTGTTTGTGATATCCGGAACTGTATTTTCAATGATTCAGTCGGTTTTAACATTTGCTATGACAGAGCAATAAGCTTGAACTCTGCCAAAAAGCACACATGACTTGCCATCGTTAGAAAAGGAGGGGATGGTTATGAGGACAAGACGATGTTTTGTATGTTGGAAAACGTCGACCAAGCTGTTTTCATAACCATGACAAGGACTATGAACCATAAATTCCCCTGCTACTCACCATTACATGACGAATAATTAAAGATGAACGCCGCGGAACTGCGATTGAATCGCTGTTTCTTCCTCCAATCCGTTGGCGTCTGACAAGAAGTTCAAGAATGGCGCAGCCGCGTCATAACTGTATTGGCGCCTAAAAATTTGTAAATGTAAATGTAAATGTGTAAAATTATATTTTTAGAAAATACTAAACGAAGTGATGTCTTTTTGCTTCGTTTATATACTTCACACCATTAAAGCATATTTACGTTTGCATATTTAGGTAAAAATTCCTCGTTTCACTCTCCATCATCGAACATGAATTTATATAGTTCTGTACACCACCTGGCCACTGGCCCCATGCTTTCGATCCCTATCGCGAGCAAAATTTCGAATTAATCCGAGGCCGTGATATTTTCCTCTTTAGTTCCCATACGGCACTGAGTGCACACTGGCGGTGCATGGAACGCCAAACATCGCTTCCACCACCAGCAAGAACGTGTCATTAATTTCAAGAAGTCGAGTAATAGATATGCATATATATATATATATATATATATATATATATATATATTGGGGGTCCGGGTCCACCACCCAAAACGACTTACCCCAAAAGTGACGTCACCAGGGGGCTAGATTTTCACGACTTTTCACGAATTACACTCTGTTTTTGGCTCTGGAGTGTTCATTTTGGGGGATATATGAAGAAAAAAAATTGGAATGAGAAAAGGACAGCAAAATCAACCAGGGCTGCCATTCCCCCCCCCAATTTTTTTCTTCTTCAAATTTCACAATTTTAGTTTTCGAGTTTTCTTTAAATTTCCTTTTCCAATGGGTAGATGAGACCGAGAAACGTTGTTGGAAGTTAACTTGCACTAATAAAAAAAAATTATTACTTTAGCAACAATCATCTATTTGGTCTGCAATTTGGCAAATACGCAAACCTTATATGTAGTCTAAAAGAAAGAAAAAATTATACCGATACGTTTTGTTGCGTCCATAAATATAAACAAACGCTGAAAGTTTCATTGAAATATCTGTATCCGTTAAAGCGTGACGACTGGTTGAACTTTTTGGAGGTGACCTCGCTTGGCCTTGACTAACTCATTGACCCTAGATGACCTGACTTCAAAATTTTGAATCAGCATGCCAAATTGATGTGGGAAAAGGCATGCCAAATTTGGATGCGGGCCGTGCGCTGTTCGTCCACCGTCCACCGTCCACGAAAAATCTGAGGGAGGCGGTTGAAGACCCCCGAGACGGGACGGGTCAAGAAAGGAGACCTTTCAGATTTCAGGACAAAGCTGAGGGCGCTTTTTACTCCGAACCTATGTCTCTGTCACTACCAGTGACCGAATTTATCGCACATTTATTGGAGTGCACTTCCTCAAGTATCCCCAGGAACCCCGGATTCCGTCGACGCATCCCTGTACCGTGGTGGACGCTTGATTGCCGACACCCTGTTGATGTAGTCGACATAGTCGATGTATGTCGATATAATCATGGTGGTTTACCCAGGGTGAGATGGAATCAGCGATCAACCCGTTGCGTAGTGTTGCCAAAAGAACCCGATGAGATGCGTAATGCACTGGTGAGACACCTGCCTTCCTGTGTGGTCGCGGAAATGCTAAGCACTTTTAACCACATATGGATGAATTGTAAGTACCCTCCATCATGGAGCCAGGCTACAGTGGTCCAACACTTGAAACCTGGGAAACGCTGCAGAGACCCTCTAAATTATCGTCCAATCTCATTGACATCTACCTCGGTAAGCCAATGGAGCTGGAATGGAACATGTGTTGGCTTTTAGAAACAAGTTAACAATTTCGTAAACACACAGTGCGGTTGTCGTGAAAAACAGGGGTGCTATTGACAATATTTTAATCCTGAACACCGAAGTACGCCCTGATTTTAAGAGGAAGCTAAATTTAGGTGCTATATTGTTTGGCATGGAAAGGGCTTACGACACCATGTGGCAAACAGGAATCCTGTAGAACATGCATAAGCATGGGATTCCATGACAGCGGAGCAACTTTTTATAAAAGTTTCCACTTTTGTAAAACGTTGACGATATGTTGACAAAAGGTGACCATTTGTCTAAGAGGATGAAGTTTCACGAGAAAGACGTTTCACACGGGGGTGTCTTGAGTGTGACTCTTTGCGGGGTGATGATCAATGATTTTGTGGACTCGTTTCTTGCAACCATTGGGCGATCCTTGTATGTACAGGACAGCTAGCCGTCAAATGTTTGTGGAAGTGGGTTAGTACAATCGGATACCGCCTCATTAGAACAAAATGTGTTTCCATATACTTTTGGCCCGATTCCAAGTCGTGCTTTACGGGCAGGCGCTACCGGTGGAAACGGTAGTCAGATTTCCGAGGGTGGAATACGAGTACGATGCACGCTTCACCTTCCGAGAATATCTAAACCTGTAACAGAGTTGCTAGATACGTACTGTTTTAATCATATAATATCTAACTGTGGGTGCTGTGACCCCGTAAATCAGTCGACCTACCATGCCCGGCTCATGTCACGCCCGTACATGTCCGTCCGGCGCCGGCGACGTGGTCACCGGCCCTCGTCGGAACCGAGTCAGCATTGCCGGGCCGACGCCCGGCTTCTGTGACCTGTACCGGCCTTCCGGCCGTGTCTGAGCCAGGGCTGTGGCCAGACCCCCGCGCGGAGACGTGTCTGGACTGTCGAGCCGCGCGGACCTGTCGCTGTCGGTCGCGTGCGTAAATTAACAACTGTATTTCGGCCTCCAAATTGAGAACTGAAAGTGATTGCTGTCGGCCTGGAACATTATTGCGCGTGTCTCTATATATTCACTATTCTTTCTGCACAATAAATCGTGCAGAGAACATTTCATTTTTACCTTCGGAGTTATTGCGGCGCGCTGGTCAAGACCCTAGACTGTTCACGAGCCAAGAAGAAGGAACTTCACTACAACTGGTACCTGAGTGACCCGGATTCGACTGGTGACTGCGGATTCAACTGGTGGACTTCGTCAACAACGCAGAACTTCAACGCGCCATTCAGCACGGACGGGGAAGGGAATAAGTCTTCCGCACCATTAAGTAAGTCCGAGCAATATCCCAAAATCCTTCCAAAAATACCGCCTCCGATTTTCGACCACGAATAGAACTGTTAAAAATTGCATAATCGTGTCGTATACCTGCTGTGTGCCGAATATTGTACGTGTGATTTATCGTGTGAACTTGGAACTAAACTTGAAACATTTAATTCTCCACAAGGTGAGCGAAAATCTCGAAATTTTGTGAGTAAAAAATTTTTGTGAAAAATAAAAATAAAACTTAACGTAATTAAACATGACTGAAATCACCTTTGACAGACTGGCGGACAACTTCAACAAAATTCGGTTGGAAATGAGGGCACAAGGCATGACGCAAAATATCAAACCTTTTTCTGGGGAGAGTCATAATAAACTGTGCGATTGGATTCGCCAATTGGACCGCATCAGTTTTAGTATGGATGAAGAATATATGCAAATTATTTGCATGAAAACGCTTTCTGGACCTGCAGCCGAATTCCTGCAACGCGTACTCAGTCAACAACGAACTATGACGTGGGCACAAATTAAACAGACGATGCGAGAGAGATACTCGGACCTTTCGGACCAAAAATGTTCTCAGGAGAGTCTGAGAAAGATGAAACAGCATCATGGCGAACTGGTGCAAAATTTTGGAGAGAGACTGCTCGCCCTGGCACGTGAAGCGTACACGGACTTGGCAAATCCAACCACTCAGTACATTTTGATAGACGTTTTCAATAGAGGCGTGCATAGTAGCTCGTTAGCAAATAAACTATACAGGCAACAGTTCCGAACTCTGGAGGATGCCATCCAATTTGCAGTAAGGGAGCAGAAAGTAAACAGGGTTATTGAGTTGTGTAGAGGTGTCCAGAAAGAGGAACCAATGGAAGTTGATGAGAGTCATGTGGAAAAAGGAGACGACAGGATAGACAAATTGGAGAAACTTGTGTTGGCGATAGGCCAATCAGTGGAAAAATTAGCGAAAGAACCAGAGACAGTGAAACATTCCAGTAACAGCCATCCTCAGCCTGGACCCCGAGTATTTAGCCCATCACAACGTTTCTCCCGACCGCCGCGAAACTACCCCTCTGGACCCCACTATGGGCCCCCTAGGCCACGACCCCCCATGGGACCTAGCATGTGGAAAGCACCACCAAACCCAGCCTACCGTTGGACTTCCGACGGCAGACCCATTTGTGTGCGGTGCGACCAAATTGGTCACATAGGCCGGCAGTGCCGCTCCGGCCCAAATCCCCCTAGACAGACGGGAAACTAAAAAGCTCCGTTGTGAATGACCACCACAATGGAGCTGAAAATAAACAGAAACAAAAACAGGAACCACAGAGGAAGGAAAGGAAAAATATCAGATGGAAACGAGATCCAGAAAAACGTAAACAAAAACTGGCCCGTGTCCAACAAGTTCGCATCAAGGTGAATACACCTATGGCGTGGCTACGCATAGGCAACCAAAAAAGCTTATACGCTAGTAGACACTGGGGCCGATATATCATTGATTTCGAGAAAGTTCTTTGACAAAATCGCCGAGAAAAACATCGTGAAATTTTCAGACGACCGACGAGACTGTATTCCACTGATATCCGCCAGTGGACATCGCCTCAAAAACATTGGAGTCGGAACCTTCATGGTTGAGATGAGCAAATTCCGGAAACCGTTCGAATTTCAGATTGTGGAGGACCTGAAACAGGAATGCATGTTGGGAAATGATTTTTTGACGAAGTTTGGAGCAAAATTGGACTTTGAGAAAAAGGCTTTGTGCATTGAAGGCAACATGGTGCCACTGAGACCACAGCGACAGACCAGTGAGCAGGCGAGCTCACTGGTCAGAATCAAAGGACGCATACATATCCCGGCCAACACGGTCGTGGAGTGTCCGGCAGCTGTGAACAGAGTGCAATTAGTGGAACAGACTTGTTATGTGCGGTCACTGGACAACATCCCACTAATTTCTGAGGAGCCTGGCTTGTTCATAGCCGAAGTTGTAGCCAAACCGGACCGACATAAACGCCTACCGATACGAATTGTGAATACCACTACGAGAGACTTTACCTTGTACCCAGAGCAGGTAATAGCATTCGCTGAGACTATAGCCGACTCGGATTTGGAAAACCTTGTTGACTTGTCCCAAGACATTGACTTGACACCGCCAACCGCACCCTCTGACCCACTCGAGCAAGCCAAACTGACTCACCTGACTGGCACTGACAAAGACAGACTGGAACAGCTGCTACGTGCTAACACTGACTTATTTGCCGCGACTGACGCAGATTTGGGAACGACTGATGTCATCAAAATGGACATTGACACTGGAGATAACCCACCGATCCGACAAGCTCCTTACAAAACGCCATTCTCTCAGCGAAAATATGTTGAAGATCAAATTAAAGTAATGCTAGAAGCCGGTATCATTGAAGAATCAGACAGCCCATGGGCGGCTCCAATAGTAATTGTTCGCAAAAAAGATGGAAGCAACCGTTTCGCAATAGACTTCAGAAAATTAAACAAGGTGACCAAGAAAAACAGCTACCCACTCCCCCTCATTGAGGACATCCTTGCCTCTTTGGGAGGTGCGAAGTTCTTTTCGTCTCTGGACTTGAAAGCTGGTTATTGGCAAATTCCGATGTCAGAGGAGAGCATCCCCAAAACAGCATTCACGTGTTTTCTAGGCCTGTGGAACTTTCGCAAAATGCCATTTGGCATCTGTAACGCCCCATCCAAGTTCATGGAATTAATGAATAAGGTGTTGTCTGGAATCCAAAATCAGTTTGCAACTGCCTACATCGATGACATCATAGTATACTCAAAAACGTTTGACGAACATTTGGCTCATCTTGAAGAAGTTTTTCGCCGACTACGCAAAGCAAAGCTGAAGTTGAAGCTTTCTAAATGCGACTTCTTGAAAGAAAAAGTGCAGTACTTGGGACACGTAGTGTCCGCTTCTGGCATCGAGCCAAACCCTGAGAAAGTTGAAGCCATTCAGCATATGGCAGCCCCGATTAATGTCAAGGGAGTCCGCTCATTCATCGGTATGTGTTCATACTACCGACGCTTCATACCAGGATTTAGCCAAATTGCCGCGCCATTGATTAACCTGACAAAGAAACATGCCATATTCGCCTGGACAGATGATTGCGAAAATGCGTTTACAACATTAAAACAAAAACTAGCGTCTGCGCCAGTGCTGGCGTACCCTAACATCACGAAAGACTACAAATTATATACGGACGCCTCACAGACAGCTGTTGGAGCAGTTTTGGTACAGGAACATGATGGAAACGAACGAGTAATACAGTACTTATCGAAACAGTTGAACGAAACTCAACAAAAGTGGCCAGTGATCCTCCGCGAGGCCTTCGCAACGGTCTGGTCTGTTCAGAAATTACGCCAATATTTGTTAGGATCGAAATTCACCATTTTGACTGACCACCGTCCGTTGACGTTCCTGAACCTGTCAGAAATGAAGAACCCAATGGTTCAGAGGTGGGCGATCATGCTTTCAGAGCACAACTGTGAAGTGGTATATATCAAAGGAACCAAAAATGTAGTAGCAGATCATCTTAGCAGAATGAGTGAAACCGAACAAAAAGTAAACGTAATCGACACTGATCATGTTCCAATAGGCGACTTTAGGAACACTGAATTCAGAAAGCCCGAGGAAGAATTGAGCAGAGAGGAAAAGTTTAAGGATGTAATGGTGAAATGGGAAAACATAGAGGAGCTTCAAAAGGTTGATGAGGACATAGCAAATATTCGAAAAATCATGAATGACAAAAATCACTCAGATTATCGAGACATCGTTTTGCATTATATGGAGTTGGACAGACTCATCTACAAAGTCAGCGACGGACCTCGCTGTGGACCATTTCCAGGCTTACAACTATGTGTGCCTAAATGTCTGAGACAGGAAGTACTGAAGGAGATGCACGAAGGTTTCTTTGCAGGGCACATGGGACTCGCAAAAACTTACGAAAGGCTTAAATTTAGATATTACTGGAACGGAATGTGGAGAGACACAGTGGCCTACCTCAAGGCTTGCGTGCCTTGCACTGGACGCAGGGCCAAGGGAGCACCCGCCCCGATGCAGGAGATGCCAGTACCTCACTATCCCTTTGAAATGATTGCTATTGACACTTGCGGACCGTACCCAGAAACACAAAAAGGTAACCGCTACGTCATAACAATTATCGACTTGTTTTCTTCATGGCCTGAAAGTTTTTGCACAGCACGAAAGGACGCTCACACCGTCGCAAAAATCCTCATGGAAGAAATCATTCCACGCCATTCATGTCCACGAGTCATCCTCTCTGACTTAGGATCCGAATTCAGAAATGCCGTTGTTGATGAATTGGAAACGTGCTTAAACATTCGCCATATCACAACTAGTGCGTATAGACCGCAATCTAACGGGCGTTGCGAACGTTATCACCGGTGCCAAAATGACATATTGGCAAAAACAATTAACCAAAATCAAGATGACTGGGATACGAAAATACCTGCAACTCTGGCTGCCTACCGAACGGCAAATATTGGAAGCTCCGGAACCATTTCGCCTTTCTTCACACTGTATGGGAGAGACCCCGTTCTCCCTTTGGACAATTTGCTCCAGCCAAAAGTAAAATATTATGGGGAGGACTATGTCCCAAAAATGCTGAACAATTTGCATGAAGCTTACAGCCACGTGAAAATGCACATTGTCGAGAGCCATGAGAGGAACCGAGAGTACGCTGACCGAAAAGCCAAACCACGAAACTTCAAAATTGGAGATCCCGTATATTATTATGACACAACCGTACAGCCTGGCACGTCGCCAAAATTCTCGCTCCCCTGGAAACCTTACTTTCGGATTATCAAGCAGACTAGCCCAGTAAATTATGTTATTAGGAATCAGATCACCGGTAAGACCCGACTGGTACATGTCCAGAAACTGCGACTAGCGGACCCGAACACAACCTGGGAAACTACCAAGGATTCAGACGAGCCAGTGAACCAGAAATATCTGGAGAAAACGTCAAAGTTAGACCGTACAGCCCCTGAACGAGTGCAGCCTTCTAGGTCAGCCAAACGGGCCGAGGCCGGCCCCGATTACAGTCCCTGTGAGGATTGTCCCATGGACGTATGCAGTCCGCCGAGAACAAAGGATGATGAAACCGCTGAGTTCACAGAGCCCATGCCGGGTTCAGTGCAACCACCTCCGGTCGAGTCTGACCTGCCGGAAAGAGCACCTCTCACCTGGCCAGCGGATGCAGCTAAGCAAACACCGGTATCAAGTGATACCGAGCCAGACATTCCTTTGTCTGAACCAGTTCAGAGGAACAAAAGGCCGTTGCCGTCGACCAGTGAGTCTGATGACGATGCCCCACTTTCGGAATTAGTTCAACGAAACAAAAGACCACTCCCCTCTTCGAGCGATTCCGAAGACAATCTACCCCTATCAGAGTTAGCAGAACGCCTAAAACGACCACTGCCCACGTCTAGTGATTCAGACCCTGAAAATTCGCAGTCGCAATTAACAAAACGTTCGAAGCCCCCGATTAGCGACTCGGAAGATGAAATTCCGCTTTCAGAATTAGCAAAACGCTTGCAGGATTCGACTGGAGACCCAGTGAGGCCAGTCCCGGAAAAGCGACCTTTGGTGGAATCATCTGATGATGATGATCGTCCTCCGTGCAAACTTCAAATTCACGATGACTCTGCTACTTCCACCGATTACGAAGCTGATGTCGACCGTGTCGACGTCACGCCTAATAAAGCTAGCGCCTTTGCGAGCTTTGTGGAGATGCAAAATGAATCAATGATGAAGCAGCTGAAATTACAAATGATGATGTTCCAGTCATTGCTTAAGTAGAAAGCCGAAATGTTGAATTGTTGAAGTGTACCTGTGAGTCGCCTCTAGTGATTGTGTAATTGTATTGTTGGCGCAGTGACGCCACGTCAGGTGACGTGAGTACGTCATCCTCAGGCATGATAGCCGGTGCCATTAATGTGATGCGTGTAGCACCACCATGAAGGAACCCCTTATGGGCATAATGATGTTGATGTGACGTTGTGACGTCACCTATCCTGATGTCTAGTGTGACACAAGTCGTTGATGTTACAGAATGTCGGTGGTCGAAATCATTCCTATCCTACTCTTCCTTGTACTTAAAACCACTTACGGAACTCTGTTTTTGCCACGCGGTGTCTTATATTCAACTCACGAGATCTGGAATGTACATGTACCGCTTCATGTGTATGATGTGCCAACCTCGCTGAGTGACCTGAACCACACGTTACACGTGTTTGAAAAACGTATGCGTCTGTATCTCACCGACCACCCGCATTTTCCGTACTCCGACGACGTGAAATCGCAGTTGACCGATAACTTGAAAACACTTAGGATAAATTTAGATGCTACCATCCTGACAGCCAATTCAATTATTCTGAACAATCGTAGACCGAAGCGATCCGTCCTACCCTTCGTTGGAAATGCCTTGTCGTTTTTGTTCGGTACCGCTACCGACACAGATCTTGAAGCCGTCCTCAGCCGACTTGATACCTTGGAAAATGAAAAAGACGAAATAGTTCACATCCTTGGAGAAAATGTATCCCTCATGAACCATACTAACGCGGAAATACAAACAAACCGCGAGGCGATCAATCGGATCAGCCGTTTGGTGAACAATCTGACCTACCAAGTCTCCAATATGGAACATACTGCACTGCAAAACTTTGAAACTTACATTTCGCTTCAAAACCAAGTTACAAAGGTAACTGAAAACGCTCGAGCCTTCGTTCAACAGGCTGGCACGCAACTTTCGGAATTGCAGATGCAACTTAGCCTTTTGGGTCATGGCATCCTGCCTCGATCCTTGGTCAAACCAGCTCAACTACTTAGCATTCTTTCGAGTGTCGCCAATGCCTTACCCCGCGGAAAAGCCTTACCTTACCGGGCCGACAAACACGAGGAGTACTACCGGATAATTCATACCTCACTGACCGTCGTGAACTCCAGTTCCTACGTGACGCTGCCAATCCCTATTGTAACCATTCCGGACCGCTTCAACGTGTTTGAAATCTTCAATACGAACCTGCCTTGCCGAAACTTGTCTTTGGAGACAAAATTTGAAACAGGAAACGTAAGGTTCTTTGCCATCAGCCAGGACAACACCCGTTTTATGGAGATATCTGAAAACATCGACATATGTTTGCGACAACAGCTACCATTTTGCCATTTCCACAGCGCAGAAAAATTCACAGCGACGTCCGCGTCCTGTGTGAAATCTTTGTACTTACACGAAACCGACGAAATCAAAACGCAGTGCAAGGCACTCGTGTCTTTCAAAAGTACACCGACAGCTTTGGAAGTAGAACGAAATCTTTGGCTGATTACTTCAGGATCAACAGTGAACATTCAAATAGTTTGTGCCAATGGCACCTCAGAATTCACCACGACCACCCCCGCACATTTGGTGCACTTGGACAATGGCTGCTCGATCCTTTCAAAGTATTTCCGAATTCCCACGGCCAGCTCAAAAACGTCCCTTATGGACGTCAATCAAGTGAACTCCTTACGCTCACAGCTGGCCCAGTTGGTCGAGCTGACAGAGCAGACCATTCGAACCCGCCTACCTAGCCTCGACAGCGGCCCCGAGACGGCAGCCCTGTTGATGTTACCCGACCTCGACATTCCGGTCTCTCGCCTCAGTTATCACCTGCAGACAAAACGTGGACTCCGCTATCATGTAGCATTAGGACATGCGGCCTTGATCATTCCCGTGGTATTGATGCTAGTAGCTGCAACAGGTGTTATCGTGTATTGTCTTCTGAAACGAAAACAGAGTTCTGTTCCCGCCTGTCTCGCAACACAACCTTCAACCCTCCAACCCCTCCCGCTCGGTGAAGACATCATCGTCATCCGAGCTGGCAATGAGCCAGCGTCAACACGACCTGACAATCGGGCGTGACGAGACGGTCACGCCAGTTGCCACAGGACACCGACTGGAGCACGCCACCTCACGCCGACACCGCCGCTGACGACATGGACTTCGGGATCTCTCGCGTGCTCGCTGTCAGACGAGGCAGTACTGACATGGAGTACCTGGTGGAGTGGGACGGATTCCCACCATCAGAGGCGACCTGGGAGGAGGCTGCTTACCTCCCAGAGGATCTTCTGTATCGACTGGCGGCCCCAGGTGCGACTCTACCAATGGAAAGGTACGGACCGAAGGGACGGCCGGGACCGCGCAGTCAGAAGCCGCATATGTACGGTCACTATGGTGACTGGTGCTACGCTTGCGGCCGCGTCACCAACCACGGAGCAGACGGCCCCTGTAACTCGACGACCGGAACGGCGCTGCCGAGCGCCGTTGAGGACCTGATGACCGGAGAGGCGCAGACGAGCGCCGCTGACAACGCAAGCACCTCTGCAGGTGCGACTGGCGGCCTGAGCGATGACTCAGCCGGTGGCGAGCCGGAAACCACTGCGGGTGAGCTGAGTTCTCACCGGCGACGTCACATGGAGCGACGTCACAGCTGGCCGGATTGTCACCCCGACCAGTGACCCAACCGCGAGTGAGACACCATCGAGCGTTGGACGCGTGGGACGGTCACCCACGTTCCAACGCTCCGAACCGGACTGAACATTGGCAGGACACCGACAACGTGAACATTGTGATTGCGCGCGCGAATAGTGATTCAGGACTTATAAGTGAAATAATTGTAATTGGTATCAGGTGTACTAACATGGACCAGGGCCATGGGTACCCCTTAAAGACCCCTAGACTAACCCGCGTAGGACTTTCAGTCGATCAAAGGAACCCGTTTGTAATTTGTTGCGGTATTATGTATGTTTCTTTATTCGTGTGTGACGTAAACGGCCGTGATTTGTCTAAGTGGAGTTCAGAATTCATCTGTAAATTGACTTCGACCTTTTCGGCCTCGATGTTGTGTTGTAACAGAGTTGCTAGATACGTACTGTTTTAATCATATAATATCTAACTGTGGGTGCTGTGACCCCGTAAATCAGTCGACCTACCATGCCCGGCTCATGTCACGCCCGTACATGTCCGTCCGGCGCCGGCGACGTGGTCACCGGCCCTCGTCGGAACCGAGTCAGCATTTACGGGCCGACGCCCGGCTTCTGTGACCTGTACCGGCCTTCCGGCCGTGTCTGAGCCAGGGCTGTGGCCAGACCCCCGCGCGGAGACGTGTCTGGACTGTCGAGCCGCGCGGACCTGTCGCTGTCGGTCGCGTGCGTAAATTAACAACTGTATTTCGGCCTCCAAATTGAGAACTGAAAGTGATTGCTGTCGGCCTGGAACATTATTGCGCGTGTCTCTATATATTCACTATTCTTTCTGCACAATAAATCGTGCAGAGAACATTTCATTTTTACCTTCGGAGTTATTGCGGCGCGCTGGTCAAGACCCTAGACTGTTCACGAGCCAAGAAGAAGGAACTTCACTACAAACCGCTTCGGGATAAGTTTGTAAAGACTGAATTATCTTGGAATGTGTGGTTTATATGACATGCGGAGAAGACCAGGCAGCGGTGCTCCTGCTATGCAGATCGCTCCTTCGATCAAAGCTTGACTGCACGGGTTGTATTTGTGAGGGAGCTTGTTTGACGTGCAGACGTACTCTGGATGCAGTATACGACTATATGCTTGGTATCATCTTGGAGGCATTTCGTCCTTCTCCAACGGTCAGCTTCCTTGCCGAAGTTCAATAGTTTCCACTTTCTCTCTATGCGGCGTGGAACAGTCTGGCATGCGATTTGCCTACTAACTGCGGGAATGCTCGGACCGTGTCCCCACGAAATGGGCTCAGTAGTGGGCTTGAAGGTTTCCCTTCACCATTGGTTTTCATGCAAATTCACCGATTTTCTCTACGCCACCTGGCATGTTTTATGGCAATATAGCTTACTTTGACGTATTCCAATTGAACGACATATCCTTCATCATCAGCAAAGTGTATCCTGAATGAACCAGTAACAAACATCCTGCCTGACAATGTGCCGTTTCTAGCAGGCTGAACATCAAGCGCCTCCAAAATAAACGGAATTTACCCGCTATTGGTAAGCTTCCTCTACCATCCATTTTAGTTCAAGTTGTCACCCTCGCTCAGGACCGAAAGATAGGACAGCCAGGGGCTAAGTGAGCCAAAGTTTCTTCCCTTCAGTAACAGGAGAGTTTATTAAAGGCAACCACAGAAGACACCCTGAAATTATTTGACCGACAGGATGCCGCATATAGCCAGAACAGGAGGCTTCTCACCGCTGCAGGCCACCTTCGGATAGAGGCCCCTCAGGTAGTCCGTATACTATATATTTGCGTGTTTGTATATATATATATGTATATATATATATATATATATATATATATATATATATATATATATATATATATATATATATATATGTATATATGTGTATATCTACATATCTGCTGCATTAATGGTGCAAAGGCAATCTGTACCAATGAATAGCAAAATGACGTTGCAAATGATTATCTTTACAACACATTGATTTATTTGTCAAATATCCACTTCCTGATCCATAAGTACGGAATGACATGGACTAAGCTTAACCGTAGGCCTACACATGATTGGATGCACGCGTTTGGTTTGTGGGTGCATATGCAGTCTGCATATATTGATGGATGATTTCGAAAATAATTGGTGTGACAGCGGGTGTTAGTCCATACCCGCTGACGACATCTGTTCGATATGTCTGTGTGCATGAAGCTGGCTGCACCTGTTCTTGATGATACAAGTCACAAATTGGGAAATTGGATGAAAACTGCTACCTTCGACCCAATTACAGAAGTAGCGTTCTTGTTGCTTGGTTCATAAAACTTCCGGAATATGAATATATCCATCACCATTTGTTATAAGTCATGCTATCAATTACCCGGTGTATGCTTTCATGTTATCCACATTGTGCGCTTGCTTTCCCACTTCCTTGTATGGTCTTGGTTGGTTGGATATTGGAGTTTAACACTCGCACGTCCGGCGGTCCGCGCCAACTTCGCATGTCCGGGTGGGGGGCAGATGTCTGCTCACCCTAAGATCTCTGGAACTATGCTACCTAGCGACAAACGAAAAACGGCGTTGGATAGCTAGTGACGGGCTCTATCGAAAGTGTTTCGGTCATATTTTCGCTTAGGTCAACATTCAGGTCACTGGGCCATCATAGGTCAAATTCGATCACATCAGGTGTGACTCAGATATTGACACATATCTCAGGACCTGTAACAGATAGAAACAAATGGCGAACGCTATTCGACAGTCCTTGAAATGCGCTATAGACAATAGGCGGTGTAATTTAAAGTCAGGTCAACCGAAACTCAGTCAAGGTCATGAAGTCATGGCCTCAGGTCAAAGACTAGGGAGGTCATGTAAGGTATAAATCGATACGTCTTGACGACACAAGCACAATGACGGTAATTTGAGCCTTCTAGCTCAATGCAGTGCGATGTAATGCGCATGAACGTGTAGTGATCTCAGGTGACCTCAGAGACCTTGGTGAGGTCACTGATCAAAAATGTCAGCGGTAATATTGAGCATGGCTTCCATCTACATGCCACAGCCGTTGTGAGATCAATTCCGAGCGCAAATATGTAACTAGGAAACATTTGTATATTTTACCATAGCCCTATAATGGGGAAGCCATGGCAGTGACCTGACCTAAGGTCAATGCTACGAAAAAAAACGATATACAAATTATGGTCCCTGATGAGATCATCACCTGCTATAAGTTTGAAATCAATCGCCCAATTATTGTGGAAGTTATGCACCTAGAACTCCGCGTGTAGTTGGGTCACTTCGCCTGACCTGGTGACCTGACCTGAGATGACATTGACCTGAGATGACCAGGATTATAAATGTACGAAGACATGCGGAGAAGACCAATGAACAGCTATCCGAGGTTTGGCCTTGCTAACCCTATTAGTTTGGCGGCAAATGATGAAAATCCGGAGGGGGGCAGATATCTGCCCCCCCCCCCCACGGACGTGCGCGGGTTAAGGGCGCATCGACTACATCGGTCATGCAGTGCTATTATATGGTTTTGGGTCTGGAATGGAAGGTCTCAATAAAAAAGGTCAAAGCTGTACCACATAATAAATAATTTGTCCTCAACACGCTATCTACAATGTTGCATATATACATGCATATATGTACATATATACATACATATATATATATATATATATATATATATATATATATATATATATATATATATATATATATATATATATATATATATATATATATAATATGTCATATGTATGGTAACCGGACAAATGTACCTAAATCAAGTGTACGTATGTCAGATGTACGTACGCAAATGTACATAAGCAATGCACGTAAGCGCACATGTACGTATGGCTATTGTACGTAAGCGCAAATGTATGTATGGTAAATGTACGTATGCGCAAATGTACGTAAGCGCAAATTTACGTATGCGTAAATGCACGTAAGCGCACATGTACGTAAGCGCAAAGTACGTATGCACAAATGTATGTAAGCGCAAATGCATGTATGCGCAGAAGTACGTATGCGCAAAAGTACGTATGCGCAAATGTACGTCAGCGCAAATGTACGGAAACGAAAATGTACGTAAACGCAAGTGTACGTAAGGCTAAATGTACGTTTGCGCAAATGTACCTAAGAGCAAATGTACGTATGGCATATGCACCTAACCAAATGTGCTTCAACACAAAGGCACGTGAGCCTAAATGTACGTACATTGGCTCATACGTACATTTGCTTATGTGCATTTGTCCTATTTATCTATATATGTATATATACATATGTACATACATATGTATATATGTATACATATCTATGTATATATATATACATATATATACATGTTGTCCTCAGAACTTTCATACCATGCCGCGGACAGGCATCACACCAACCTGGAAAGACGTGTTGAGGCCAACGTTTGCAAGATTCTCGGAGTCCGAGGAGGATCCGCCAGCATCCGAACAATAATTGGGAGCAACCCAGTCACCTGTGTTGCCATCACCAAGATCAGCTGCACCATTACCACCTGGTCCGGAGCCGCGAGACCGACAGTCCGGAATACTGACTGCACCGATTGCGCGGCAGACGCGTTATGGTTTGCGCGTATACATATGCATATATATGCATATGTATATGTATGTGTATTTGTATTTATATGCATATATGTATATAGGTATATATATATATATATATATATATATATATATATATATATATATATATATATATATATATATATATATATATATATAAATATGTGTATATATGTATATATATATATATGTGTATATATGCATATGTATATACATATATACACATATATACATATATATATACGTCACAGTCTGCAGGTAAGTTTTATGGCCGTATATGTCCAGCTGGCAGTACGTCTGACGACCGTGGATGTTCATCTGAAAGTGTGTTGGACGGTGTAGGTGTTCAACTGACCGCATGTCTCACGGCCGGGTATGCTTTTCTAAAAGTATATCTGACAGTAGGTATATTTATCTGAGAGTGCGTCTGATGGTCGTAATATTAAGCTGATAGTATGTCTGATGACCGTAAAGTGCAAGCCCAGCTGACAGTACATCTGGCAGGCGTGTATGTCCAGGTGACAGTACGTTTCACTGCCGTGTGTGTTTGTCTGACAGTACGTCTGACGGCTTTGAATGCATCATTGCTGATGCGTGTGCTCCACACATCACATCGTTGATGTGTTCGTGGGTTGGTCTGAACCTTCAATTCATCCCATCACTGAAAAATATCGTGCGTTTCATGAATACCCAGTCACATCAGATTACCATGAGGTACCACTGTGACCTGCCGTTTCCATGATCTCAGATCACCACGAGCTGTCAATGGGACCTGCCGTTTCCGTGACATCATACCACCATGATGTGTCACTGTCACCTGCCGTTTACTTGACCCCAGATCACCACTGTAACATGCCGCATTTTTAACCAATACCCAGTGTCCTCAGATCACCATGAAGTGTGTCGCTCTTCTGCTCGCGCTCTGCGCTGCCACCACTGCCGCCCTGCAGCTGTTCCAGCAGTCGTTCTTTGGAAACTTTGGCGGCACCGCCTCGGGCCAGGCCAACGCCCAAGCCGTGGCGGGAAGTCAGCAAAGGCTATTCGGCACCTCCCATGTTACCTCCGTGAACGCAAATGCTGCGGTGAGTAGTCTTATACATTTCTTGTTAGATGGCATTAGCTGAGGTAGCCGTCGTTGCCTGTTCTCAGCTGTGCTTTACCCAATAATTGAATACCTATAGGGTATTCCATCCCAATTGTTGATCAGCTCGCATGCACTGTAGTCATGATGCTACATATTCTGTGCGTCGCTATGTTATGTAAGGTGCATATATTGGTGCATATGGGGTGCATCGAGAAGGCCCATTCATTTTTTCGCCCCCAAAAATAAAAATGTCATTTTTAATGGATTATTTTTTAGTTTTCAAATTCTCTTTAATTATCCTGTTCTATTGAGTAGGCAGATTGAGAAACGTTGTTGGAACTCAACTTTCCCTCATCAAAAAATGTTTACATTACCCAGGATCTTCGATTTTAACTGCAATTGGCAAATATGTAAAATTTGTATGTAGTTTAAAACTGAAAAAAAAACTGGAAAGACATTCCTCTGGTACGTTTTGTTCCATCCCTAAAGATAAGCAAACGTTGAAAGTTTTATTAGAATATCTATGTCCGTTAAAGCGTGACGACTGGTTGAACATTTTTGGAGGTGACATCACTTCACCTTGACTAACTCGTTGACCCTAGATGAACTGACTTCAGAATTTTGATGCAGCATGCCAAATTGATGTGGAAAATGGTATGCCAAATTTTGATGCGCTGCCGCGCGCCGTTCGTTCACTATCCGCGAAAACCCTCAGGGGTGCGCGGTTGAAGACCCCACCGAGACCGGACGGGTTAGTTCGTATGCAATGTCGTCATGAAGCTGCATGTGCCGTGTATCGTTATATTACGGAAGGTATATATTGTAACTGGTGTAACAATATACCTCTTGGCTTGTTGCCCAGCAATTAAATTCGTTGTCTGACTATGAGTTCTATTTTAGCGAATAATTGACTTGTAGTATTAGTGAAGTAGACTCCGGGTTTTCTGTTTGGAAAATATCTCAGTATATTTGCTCACATCTTCTGTTCTCTTCCTACCTATGATGCATGCCAGAGGCAAAAGCTGCTAGCGTTTGCATTGGTGCAGCGTGGTCATTGTCATAGATGTTGATTTCTGAAAATTATTTGTGGGGAAAACAAAATGCATGTTGGTAATGTGGATGTTCAAATGGATTATGCGGCACACCCCATATGGTCCAATGATAAAAGTTGTAATTATTTTGATTGGGAAAGCCAACATTGAGATGGTGCTCGCCCCTAAAGACATACAAAGCAACTCCCACGGTCACAGTCTGACATCATCTGTTGTGCAGGGCTCGGCCTTTAACGGTGGCTCCAGCTCCAACTCGGCCTCGGCTCAGCAATCATCAAGCAACAGGCCCTTCTGCAACTTTAACACCGCCAACACCAAGGCCAATTCGGTGCAGAACACTCAGCCAGGTTTCCTAGGATAAACTAAGTACAACTGTTGGCGATTTGCTACAGGGACTCGGCTACGTGTTCAGGAACTCAACTGCAGTTCTCTTTCGACTTTAGAGCTCTTTCTCTCTCTCCTGTTCCTTGCATTGCGAAAATTGAATGATGAAAACTGTTGTCATTCCAATACAACAATGTCAGACTTCAGGAGCACTTCGATATCAGCTGAATGAGTGTTTCATTATGTGGGAGGACATTAAGCGTTTCACAGGTATTATTCATCACATATCTGTGAAGTGATAAATGCCGTCCAATACCACGGCGGATGTCGGAAAAACAAGTCCACCCGATGGTGCTATAAAGTAGCCTGATGCAAATGCTATTTTAATTATAGCGAAGGCTAACATCTCGAGATCCCATTATTTGAAACATTGACAGACCATACGATACGATCATAATTTTGACAGACAAGCAATGCACCCATATGTGGTGTACATGCAAAGGACCGAGTAAACTGCGCTGCCTCACAATACGTCTGGTGGACAACTTATACTTACATAAAAATAACATTTCAACAAGCATGCAATCGGAACGGGAAAGTCAACACAATTAGTATAAAAGGAAACCTTCACAGACTATGCTCGACTTATTTAGACATGCAACAGTCTCCAGATTGTTCCATTTGAACATATTTTTCCTGCTCTGTTTGTTTGGGCAAAATTTCGAATAAATTCGATACTGTGTGATATTTGCCTCCTTAGATTTCCCACGGCACTGAGTGCACACTGGCGGTGCATGGAACGTCAACCATCGCGTCCACTACCAGCAAGAACGTAGCATTGATTTAAATAAGCCGAGTAACACAGCCACACATACACACACAACCGGTATCATGCAAGGTTCAGTACTAAGCCCCCTACTCTTTATTTTAGGTCTACATTCAGTCATCCCAGACAACCTTCCGGCCAAAATTGCAATATACGCTGATGATATAGTTATATGGACATCACACGAAACACCAAAAAACGCATTAGGAATACCACAAACCACATTAATACAACTGCATAGCAAACTCGCCTCTCTAAACTTACACATTGCACCACACAAATCAAAATGCATGCTTTTCGGCCACCAAAAATACACAGACTTGCCACCACTAAAAGTAGACAACACTCCCATACCATTCGTCACCACAGCAAAATTTCCAGGCATCCTTTAGACCCTAAGCTCACTTTCCGACCACATATTTTAGACATACAAAAACGCGCATCAAAAACAATAAACATCCTCCGAGCACTATCCGGCACAAACTGGTGATCCGACAGAAACACACTTTTAGCTCTTTACAAATCAATCATTCGGCCAATTTTGGAATACGGATCCCCACTTTTCGAAAATGCGCCTAAGTCAACCCCTCAAAATTCTAGATTATATGCAACGTCAAGCTTTACTAATAGCCACAAGAGCATTCACCACTTCCCCTTCTTTCGCTCTCCACATCTATAACCACATACCAGAACTCAAGCACAGACGCACAGAAGCACTCTTAAGATATCATTACAAAACACAACTCATCGCACAACACCCTATGTACCCAGGCACTCAAAATCCGCACCAAACGCAGACACCAACTCATGAACACAACACGATTTAAAACTACAATAGGCTGCCGCATCCACCAACACGCAAATAGACTACACATCACACTCCCCACAGCAAAAAGCACTCCCACACCCACTGCATGGAAATAAGACCAAACACCCAAAACACACCTCCTCATAGACCAGCCAAAGCACACCTACAAAGACGCAGAAATACACCAACACTTCCTCCATAAAGCTTAACATCCAAACCACAACATCATCTACACAGACGGATCACACACACAGCAGACGGGCACAGCGGCGGTGCTGTATCCCAACGCAGCACCGCCGCGGGTCATCCTTCGTGCCCGTCTGCATGACACAGCATCCACATACACAGCAGAATTATACGCAATCTACTCGACATACTGCACCATATACAACACCAAAACTGAACACAACATCATAGCCACAGACTCAAAATCAGCATTACAGAGCATAACACCCCACACCACATACAAACACCCACTCATACCCAAAATACTACAAATCCACAAAAAACTCACTATAACACAACGACCAACACTACTCTGGATCCCAAGTCACACAAACATACACGGCAACGAACACGCAGACACCGAAGCCAACATACCCACAACACTACAACAAACCACACACTGCCCACTTTCACAATCAGACTACTGCCCCTCAATACGCCAGGCAATCAACAAAGACATTCAACAAACATGGGACACAACAATCACACAACTACACGAAATACACCCAAAACACGAACTCTGGCACACCGTCAGCAAACACGAGACAAAGGGAACGCATACTAACACGATTA